>PVIA01012230.1:0-39112 GCA_004024845.1 Tonatia bakeri
AGACTGTCAGCTGATTTCTCAAAAGAGACCTTACAGGCAAGAAGGGGCTGGCAAGAAGTATTCCAAGTCATGAAAAGCAAGGGCCTACATCCCAGATTGCTCTATCCAGCAAAGCTTTCATTTAGAATGGAAGGGCAGATAAAGTGCTTCTCAGACAAGGCCGAGTTAAAAGAGTTCATCATCACCAAGCCCTTATTATATGAAATGTTAAAGGGACTTACCTAAGAAAAAGAAGATTAAAAATATGAACAGTAAAAAAAAGTCATCAAATGGAGGGTTAGCAACAGGGAAGTAGGAGGAGGAGGGAGGGGGAAAAGATATAGAGAATAAGTAGCATAGACAGCAGGTAGAAAATAGATAGGGGGAGGGTAAGAATAGTATGGGACATGTAGACACTAAAGAACTTATGACACATGGACATGAACTAAAGGGGGGAATGAGGATGGGAGGGGATGGGCAGGGTGGTGGGGAGTGAAGGGGGAAAATGGGCCATAGCATAATCAATAAAGAATTAAAAATAAATAAATAAATAAAATAAAAAAGATTAAAATCACCATTAAGAAGATAGATGATCAGTATAGATTCTGCAGCCATTAAAAAATAATGAGAATACTGTGAAGAATTTTGAGTTCCAAATTTTGACTACGATGAAATTGATAACCTAAATAGCCCTCTAACCATTAAGAACATTAAATTGGTAATTAAAGGCGCCCTGAAAAGAAATCTCTAGGTCCAGGTGGTTTCACTGTGTGATTCCACCAAACATTTAAAGAAAAAACTTACCACCAGTCATACCCTATCTTCTAGAAAATGACGAGGAGGAAATAGTTACCAATTCACTTTATAATGTATCATCTTATTGGCGAAACCAAATAAATATAGCACCCCCCCAAAAAAAGAAAGAAAGAAAAGAGTGACCAGATGGAATTTATCGGCGTTATTGAGACTGAATAGAAGTGTATATGGTGCTGTTGAAGAGCATGGCAGTCTCTTTAAAATGCTAAAACAAAGAAGTATTCCAAGTCATGAAAGGCAAGGACCTATATCCAAGACTGCTCTATCCAGCAGAGCTTTCATTGAGAATGGAAGGACAGATAAAGTGCTTCTCAGATAAGGTCAAGTTAAAGGAGTTCATCATGACCAAGCCCTTATTATATGAAATGTTAAAGGGACTTATCTAATAAAAAAAGATAAAACATATGAACAGTAAAAAGGCAGAAAACTCACAGTTACGAACACCCACACCTAAAACAAAAGCAAACTAAGCAAACAAGTAGAACAGGAACAGAACCACAGAAATGGAGATCACATGGAGGGTTAGCAACAGGGCAGTGGGAGGAGGAGAGAGGAGGAAAAGATACAGAGAATAAGTAGTATAGGTGATAGGCAGAAAATAGACAGGGGGAGGGCAAGAATAGTAAGGGAAATGTAGAAGCTAAAGACTTATGACACATGGACATAAACAAAAGGGGGGGATGTGGGTGGGAGAGGGTGTGCAGGGTGGAGGGGAGTGGAGGGGGAAATGGGGCAACTGCAATAGCATAATCACTAAAATATATTTAAAAAATGCAAAAACTAAGTATGGAAGTACCACATCACTGAGGAAGTGTACTCCAGGGCATTTATCACAGAGAAGTAAAGATGTGTTCACACCAAAATGTATGCATGAACGCTCATCATTGTTTTCTTTATAAGTAAAAGTCATCTAGGTGACTTTCATCTGGCGAATGCTTGGCAACATGGGATTGAACAGCAACGACAAGGACCAAAGAATGGCCACCATGATAACTTGAAGGGAATTGTTTTCAGTGACAAAAAGTCAGTCACACAAGGTCATGTGTAATATGATCCCATTTGTATGACTTATGTGAAGTGACAAAATTATAACCATGCAGAACAGAGTAGTGGTTGCCCAGCATCAGGGACGACAATGGGGTTTGACTGTGCTGATAATTGTAGTTTCACAAGGTTTCAGCTGCACAGAACTCGCAATTATCTCAATGAAAAAGCTTAATTACAAAATACTCAAACTTTCTTTAACCCCAAATTCCCCAAAATAAATATGCAAAGTATATAAATCTGCACATCCTTAAGTTAATTTTTCATTCACCACATAGACAACTATAATCTGCAAGAGAGAAAAAGGTTGTCATTTTGAGAAAAAGCTTATATGCTGAAAATGCAATTTCTCATATCACTAATAGTTGAATATAAATAGATAATTATATTAGAATCAACCTATCACAGATGTTTTATTTAATCCAATATGCATATCTCCGGTTACTACGGCTGTTTAAATATTTTTGTTATTCAGTGATTTTCTTTATAATGACATTTGTGCTTAAGATGGTGTGATTTGTATAACACTAAAGATAATTTGTAAACATTTTCCAGATGGACCTTAGAATTATTTCTTAATTGCTGTCAGAAAGAAGGAAAATTGCAGCAGTTAATAGAGAGAATTTTGGTAATAGTCTACTTGCTTCTGAGTCACAGTTTGGAAGCATAGTCCAGCTGCAAAATAAAATTTAAAGTGAACATTTTTTAAATGTGACAAAAGCTTTGCGTTGAATAGTGTAAATTTCTTCAAATGTTGTAATATGAAATCTGGTAAATAATTGATTATCTCTCCATTTTAGGTGCTATCTCCAGATTTATCTCCCTGAGGACAAAGAAACTCAGTCAACAGTGATAATCTTTTTTAGCACCTCCATTGTTTCACTCTTTAACATGTTTTATTTATTACTTGGTGTACATCTTTTCCTAAATAGTTTATGTGAGGTCCTTGAGGACAGAGATGGTGTCTGACACTTCCTCATCTCTGTAACTACATAGAAAGTGACCTTCCAAAAGTCACATAGTTAGTAAGGGACATAGGAAAGGTGGGAAAGCAAGTTTTCACACTCAGTCTAGTGCCTTTTATCTTTGTCTGATATGATCTACCAAAGCCACCTCACCATTGACAGATAGGGGTACAGGACTTATTGAGTAAATGATGGATAAATGAACACAGAAGGGCGCTGATTTGCTGTTGAAAGGAATGAAGGAGTCCATTTACTAACATGGAAAGTTTTCCAAGACATGCATGTTCAATTAAAACACAAGGTATGGGACAACACGTGCAGTTTGTGTGAAATAAAAGGGGCTATATACTAATATATTTGTATGGGAATATTTCAAACATTTTATTTCAAGAATATTTCAAAAAAATACAGAAGAAACCAAGAGATCAAGGGTCAGCATACAGGACAGATTTTATTTCCTCTGCAGAAGAGGTTATAACCTCTTCTACATTTTTTACTCATATATATTAAGCAAAAGTAGGCTGTGGCTTGACAAAGTGCTTCTCTCCTAAAAATATGAATTTTCATTCCAGGAATGAAATTGGAGCCCAGAGAACTTTTTTTGAAAAAATTCAAAACTACCAAGTTGGGGAAAATACTTCATCAAGGAAAAACGTTCTGTGACACATTCATATATAATAACATTTTTATGCCATTACTTGAAGGATAATTTAAATCTTGGAGTATCAATCATGAAGTACTTCCTAAGCAGTGGCTTGTAAAAACTCAAGTGGAATATTCAATGGAGAAGTGATGTCATATGTTTATGAGTATACACTGTTATTGTTGAGCTCAGTCCCTGCGGAGTTATACATATTTATGGAATCACAAGAAGAAAATATGAATGTGCAGTGCTAAGAAATGAAGACTTAAAAATGTGCTGCTGTATATTCACACATATCAAATTCTTTATTTATTAATAGTTGCTAAATGAAAGAGTAAGTATATAATTTAATTCATGAAATATAAGACCAGAGGGAAACTTAGTTACTACAGTATTCTGAATCTGCTTATAGTTACAAATCAGAGGACAGAATCTTGGGCTTCAAAAAGCCTCTTAGATCAGCCCTGAAAAACTCTCTGCATGTCGGGATGATATAACAGGTTCATAATGTATTCTCTTCTGTCATTCTGTTTTCCTCTGCTGGATTCAGGTGGATTTATTGACATTTGGTGGCATCTGGAGATTAAGTCCTTTATTCTTGGAGCAGGAATTGTTGACTTTGTTACACTGACTACAGTGATTAATTCCATCAACGTGAATGGCAAATCATGTTTGGGACGACTGAATGACTGTCTCGGCTTAACCAGGTATTGTACAAGTAGTTGCTTTTCTCCAGACCAAGCCTTATCATAATTGGCAACATTTTTTGTCCTAATTAATGAACTGTTTGATGTAAGAGCTTAAAATGCAATATCTGATTAACGTTACTAATGAAGTAGTGTCAATATATCAGGTTGTATGTGCTATATTGAATGATTAATGTTACATTGTTTTGATTAGTGGCAAATATACTGCAGAAAGAACTATTTTAATATATTACATACCAGCATACGTATCCAGGTCTGTATGTAGTAAAGGTGCTTTTGGTTAGTTAATCCGAAATTTATTTTGTTTTTCCTCCTGTACTATTTCCCCAGAGAAATATCTGCAGAGAAACACAGCAAGACTATCTCCCATGAAAAAGCTATGCAGCACCTTACAACTGTGAGCCTGATAGTAAATGAATGACAGGCCAATCATAAAACTTCTCCTTGGGGCAGAATATGCAAATAAGAAAAAAGCTAGGAAATGAGCAAATTGATATATACTATTTTAATCCCTTGACAAGAATATCAATTTCTTGTCAAGAAGATACTGTGAAAAGGATACATGGGAAAATAATAGAGGCATATATTTCCATTTTACTCAAAAGACTGTGATCTCTTTGGCTCCAGAGAGTGACACACCATATGAGCAAGGGTAGAGCAAGAGTTTCCTAATTTTTTAACTGTGGTAAAATATACATAACATGTAATTTACTCTTTTACCATTTTAAGTGTGACAGTTCAGTGGTGTTAAGTACATTCCCATTGTTGTGAAAGCTTTGCCACTGCCCATTGTGAGATCTTTCCAAACTGAAACAACATACACATTAAAACACAACTCCCTCTCTCCCCAGCCCCTGATAACCACAACTCTGCTTTCCATGTCTATGAACTTGCTTCTTCTTGGTTCTTTATAGAAAGTGGAATCATACAATATGTGTCTTTTTGTGAGGTTTCCCAAAACATTAAGAATAAAATTACCAAATGACCCATCAATCTCTGGGTACCCATCTGAAAAACTTGAAAACATTCACAAAGATTTATGCAGTATGTGTTCATTGCAGCATTATTCATGGTGGCCAAGACATGGAGTGAAAATGCCGCCCTTTGCAACAACATGGATGGACCTTGAGAATATAAATCAGGGACAAAAAGTTAAGATCTTGATGATTTCACTTGGCTTACTTTTTCTACTATATTTTTGTATTTATATATACAGATTTTTAAACACAACAGATATTGGTCTCTTCACTATAATTTGAATTTCACATATTTTACTGAAGTTTCATTTTGCTTTCTTGTTAACAGTCATTTCTGCCATGGAAAACTTTTGTTTTGATTGATATTTATTCAAAGCAACTAACCTTCTTTTCATAATTTTACATGTCATTGTCAATACACCATCTACAATAATTACCTGTGCACTGACTTTTTGACATAGCAATCTCAATGCCAACATTCCAAAGATGTGGCAGAAACAAAGTGATGTGTTGCAAGACTGTCATCACAGTGCTAGTTTTAACAGCAAAAAAACTAAAGAACTTAAGTGTTTGGTTTTAGGGGTGGTTGGATGAACTAATTTATTCACATATCAGATTATATACAAATCACTCAAAAATGAATGAGAATGTCTCGACTGCTATGCAATCCTAAAATTTGTATGAAACCATAAAACATCCCCAAACAGCCAAAACAGAAAGAAGAACAAAGCTGGAGGTATCATACTCCCTGATTTCAAACTATACTATGAAGCTACAGTAATCAAACCAGTGTGGTATTGGCCCAAAAACAGATACATAGGTCAATGGAACAGAATAGAGTTCAGAAATAAACTCACGCCATTATGGGTTTATTAATCTATGACAAATGGGTCAAGAATATGCAATGGGGAAAGAACAGTTGCTTCAATAAATAGTGTTAGGAAAACTGGACAACTGAATGAAAAAGCATGAACCTGACCATGGTTTTACACCATCCATGAAAATTATCTAAAACTGGATTAGCAACTTGAATGTAAGACCACAAAACAACTAATAGAAGAAAACACAAATTTAGCAGAAACCACAAAAGTAATAAAAGAAAACAGGTGGAAAGTGCCTCAACGTCCATCTTGGCAATAGTTTTTGCATGTAACGCCAAAAGCAAATGCAGCAAAAGTAAAAATAAACAAGTAGGACTAGCTCTAATGCAGACACCGGCCTGCAGTGTCCACATCATTATGGATGAAATGAGACAGTCACACGGACTACTGGGTCCAGTGGAGGAAAAGGGGCAGCATGGCTTTTCTCTCAAGGGGAGCAAAAGCCCCAGCCTACACCATGACAGACCTTTATTGAGTTTCTCCCCCATTACATGATGGTCCTCATTTGCTATGCACAGGTTCGTTTTAGGTGGTTACCTTTTACAGAAAACAAAGGAGCCAATGCCGCTAATCACATCATAGAAGAGGGATATTTGTAAATGAAAAGGCAAAAGTGGTTGAACCCATTACACTCATCCTTGGAAGGTTTAGCATGGATTTTAGGAAGTTGCTTTGCAGTAAATGTCCTCAATTCAGGGTGAGAGAGTTTTAGCAAAAGCAAGACTCAAAGCAGCCTAGGCACATTGCAGGCCTGATTCCCCACAGGAGAACCTATCTGTGGACATGGGTCCTGTGCATCTCCCAGTGGGAGCTGGGCCCACACCACACAGAACGGTCTCCTACATACCTCAAACTAAAAAGCTTCTGAACACCAAAGGAAACCATCCAAAAGTGAAAAGACAACCTACTGAGTATTTGCAAACTATATATAGAGTTCACTTTAAATTCTTCCATTTTTGCAAATTTTAAAATTTTGTTTATTTACACTTCAATTGTAATCCATTTGAAATTTATATCGGTGTAAGATTTGAGGCAGGCATACAATTTAGCTTTTTTTTTTGCACAAGACAACCCACTTGTCCGCACATCATTTATTGTAATGATCCACATTTCCCCCACTGACTTAAATGGCCACGTTAATATTGAGGTTAAAACATTTATTTTAAAGAATGATTCAGACTTCCACTTCTGGCTGTGACAGAGCATCTAGTTCTGAAACATTCTTTTCCCCATAAACAACAAGAGACGAAAGGAAACAGAAATCGGAACTTTAGGCTACACACCTAACTAGATTTTCCAGGGCAGGTTATCAGATACAGGACAGTGATGTACAGAAAGAGTTCTAAAACACTGCACAGGTGACCCCTTGAGGCTTTCTCCTATTTATTCACTTTGTTTACTTTTACTATTGCCAAGTTTTAAGTCGTGCATTTGCAGGGACACAGAGGGGAGTTCTCTAGGTTGAGCAACAATGCCAACTGAGGAAAGCACAACTATCTGAGAAAAGAGAACTACCAGGGAGTCGAGTGATTATCAGTGCTTCCAAAGGACTGGGGAATGTGTGGTTGTTTACCATTAAGCCCCAGTTGGTGTGGCTCAGTGGATTGGGCGCTGGCCTGCGAACCAAAGAGTCGCTGGTTTGATTCCCAGTCAGGGCACATGTCTGGGTTGTGGGCCAGGTCCCCAGTAGGGGACATGAGAGGCAACCACCCACAAATGTTTCTTTCCTCTCTTTCTGTCTCCCTGCCCCTGTGCCTAAAATGAATCAACAGAATATTAAAAAAAAAAAATGCGGAGACCTTTTTTTTTTTAACACCTTGGCAGTTCAGTAGACACCTCAAACTGCTGCAGTTTATGAATAGAACTGATCTAGTTCTAGAGCAAAGGCTACCATAGACTCACCATAACAAGCTTTATACACAAGCCTCAAAAGTTTGGCTGTGATCTGCAAATAAGTTACCTTCCTGCCAAAACAAAGCTATCGTTCTGTGACTGAATAAAGAAAATGAAGACAACACAGCCCAGGCACTCAACTGTGAAACAGACTGTAATGTTTGAGACACGGGGGGAATAAAAAGTACTTGATAACAAAGAGGCAGAAAAAATATGTGACCTATAACAAGAAAAATTAATCACAGGAAAGCAACCCAGATAGGATAAAGATGGTGGAATTAGCAGATGAATACTTTAAAATAGCTATTATGAATTTGTTTAAGGGTTAAAGGAAAACTAAAAAATAACAGGAGTACAAATAAGGAATGTCAATAGAGAAATTAAAACTGTAAACAATACCAAATAAAACTTCCAGGGCTAAAATATTCACTATCTAACTGAAAAGAATAACTGGGTGAACAAAATAACAGACTATATATAACAGAAGAGACATGAACAGAAGACAATAGAAACTGTCTCAACTAATGCAAAACCAAAAGTTATCTGGAAAACCTCCATGTATTTGGTTGGATACTGAATAGTACATTGTTCAGAGAAGGTATTAAAAGAGAAATTGAAAACTAATTCAGGAACAAGAAGAAACAAGCCACCAATACCTTCTCCCTAAAACCCAACAATTGCATCCAGCAAATAAACCCTGAAAAGCAGCTCATTCTACATGCAGGTGCCTTCCTCACAGTAGGGCAGTTTTCTTGCCTAAAATGTCAGTGCACTTACAGAATAGCCTCTCATGTTCAGAAGCCTGGAAAAGAGTCCCAGCTAGTTCTCCATCCTGTTATAATTCAAACAGAAGATGTCAGCTTCCAAGTTCCTAGAATGAGACTTAACTTACGAAGAGCTGTATTTTTCCAACCCATGGATATCCAGCATGCTTGTCCTATATTCTTTTTCTCAACTCTCATTTTTCCTCAATCGGTCACAGCCTAGTGCTAAGGGCACCAAGGTTGCCATTCTGAAGTGTTAAGGTCCAACTGGAAACATTCTTCATGAGAACATTTCCTATTCTTAAGCCAGGCCAAGTAGTTTCTACTACTCCCAAGGGCAACTGGGGCAAGTACAGGAGGAAGGCTTACCACCATCCCATCTGTTTACAAACATTCAAGTTCTTTTGACTTGTTTCCCACTTGGATGAAGTACCTTTCCTGTGTTTGTGCTTTTGATTGATTAGAATTACATCTTGGATTTATTTGCTTGTGCCATTTGGACAAGAAAGTGGGAGAGAAGTAGGTAGACTACTATTTTCACTTTGAAGTTGGCATAATTATGGTGCTTGCTTTTCACATACTTTGGCTCCTAAGATCTTCCCAGTACCTTGGAAAGAAGCTATTGTTACCCCTTTTCTTCACAGCTCAGCAAACTGTGGCTTGGAAATGCTGACTGACTTCCCCTTGTGTTATTGGTAGCAAATGCCAGAGCCTGGACTTGAGCCCCAGTCTGCTAAGTAGCATTAAGTTTATTGCCCTTCCTTCTGCATTTTGCATTGTTTATTGCTTATTTCAATAAAATTCAAAAATCTTGTACCAAGTTTGGAATCCTTTATACTCCATGAAAATGTGGGTTATAAAAATGAAACTTTATCTGCTGTGCATTCAACATTAAACAATGTATTTACCTGTTATTTGAAACTCATTTTCAAATTCCAAAACTCTTTTATCTAAGCTCTCAACCTATTTATATCCAACCTCTCTTTTAGCATTCACTGAAATTCCATCTTATCCTTCCCTAATAACTAGGTGTCACAATAAGGTCTTTATTTTAAGTCCTAGATTATACACAACTTTTTTATTTTTCAGTTGGCATTGAGTTATAAATGATCTTGCATGATTTGTAACTTTTCACGCACATGTTAAGACCAGAAGCTCCTTGAGGATGGTGGAGTATTTCATCTCCAGCAAAGGCAATAAAGTTTTCTGTAAAACTTTTAAAAGGACATAACAATGAAGTCAATTAATTGTTTTTAATGACCCCCAAAGAAGAATTGCTCTGTGCACAGCATGTCAAACCAATTATGCCCACATTCTGAGGCATATATCATTTATAACACATCATTGTTCAGGATGAAGATAGGATTTGATTTAGCCTAAAATAATTAATTTTTTGAAAACACACTAATTTACGTTAACATTCTCACTTCCTAGTCATAGTATATGTTTTCTTTTTTTAATGTAAATTTTAATCATAATGGAAGCCTCCCTTCCTCACACACTTACTCCTTAGGGCTTGCTCAAGCTAACACAATAATGGATAAATGTTATTTTGGTTGTTATCATTATTAGAATTATTTCTTAAAGATTTTATTTATTTATTTTTAGAGAGGGGAAGGGAGGGAAATAGGGAGTGAAACATCAATGTGTGGTTGCCTCTCGCTTGTGTTCCTATTGGGGACCCAACATGCAACCCCAGCGCGTGCCATGACTAAGGATCGAACCGGCGACCTTTTGGTTCTGAAGCCGCCACTCAGTCCACTGAGCCACACCAGCCACCACATCATCATCATGATCGTTATTATTATTATAGCTAGTATTTATTGACTGCTTTTTCTGCATCGTGCATATTATCTGATATAACCTTTGCAATAATGCAATGAAGAGCTTCTATCATTATCCCCACATTAACCCCACTGAGGCTCCAGGTTAAATACTGTTTCCAAGATAACAGCTAGTAAGGGCTGGAGCCAGAACATAAGCCCAGGAAACCTGAGGCAAGAGCCTTTCGTTGTGCCTGCTCTTTCACCATCGAGCTCTTTGACTGCTTTTGGTTTAAACATTTTCAGTTCAGCTCAGTATCCTTTAGATTCTTGCACTAATAAGTAGAGATTTATTGTGCCTTTTTTCATTCTTATATTTATCACTGTCTTAGACTCTCATATTTTGCAGTTTAAGAAACCTGTTCAACGTCTACTATTTCACTTGTACTTGTAAATAGCATAAACTTAAGATGGAAGCCATGTTGTGCTTCTCAAGGTTTGATCAGGGGAAGTAAACTGTAGGAGACCATTCTGCATGGCGTGGGCCCAGCTCCCACTGGGAGATGCACAGGACCCACGTCCACGGATAGGTTCTCCTGTGGGGTATCAGGCCTGCAATGTGCCTAGGCCGCTTTGAGTCTTGCTTTTGCTAAAACTCCCTCACCCTGAATTGAGACAGTAAGTGCTTACTTTAACTTCCTAAAATCCATGCTAAACCTTCCAAGGATGAGTATAACCAGTTCAACTACTTTTCCCTTTTCATTTGCAAATATCCCTTTTCTGTGTGTGGTTAGGAGCATTGGCTCCTTTGTTTTCTGTAAAAGGTAACCACCTGAAGCGAACCTGTGCATAGTAAATGAGGACCATCATATAATGAGCCCAGAGATAGAAATAAAGGCCTGTCATGGAGGAGGCAGAGGCTTTTTGCTCCCCTTGAGAGCGAAGCTGCTCGCCCTTTTCCTCCGGACTCGGTAGTCTGTGTGAAAGTCTCTCCCCCATCCACAATGTCTCGGACCCCCCAAGCTGGGGTCCACATCAGCAAACCACCAGCCAGTGTTGACTACACAGATATATTTTATATCTGCAGACATGCCTCTGTGTATGTTTGACCCTTTGCATGGCACTTGGTCCCATCTGAAACATCCACAGACAGACTTGATTCGTGCTGCCAACCCATCTACTGAACGGCATGCTAGACTACCAGCTAGACTACTGAGGCAAGAAAAGTTAGTATTGGCAATGCAGGCACAAGACAATTATTGCAGCAAAAACGTAGTAGCATTTTTAACTATTAATTCTGTGGACCAAAAGTAGAAATAAATGTTAGGGGCTGTTGGAACCCAGCAAGGCTGGTCTCTCACTGTTTCCAGTTTTGATGTGTGGGTGTGATGCAGAAGGAGCTAAACACTTGTCTGGCCCAACAAGGAGAGAACCTTGAGGGTCCAGCAAGAGGAAACACCAGTGAAGGCCCATCGCTGCCTTACTCAACAGATAAGTGACAGCACATGTTATTTTCAACAACACCTGGCAGCCCGGTGTCAATCTTCCGAGTATAAAAGTGATTTGGCTGCTATCACATTTCTGCCTTTCAAATATGACACCAAAATGAGTTGTGACGCTTGCTACTCAGATCTATGCAGGGGAAGACATTGTGGGAACCACACTTCTGGCTTAGCTAACTGGAGACAATACAACACATGACATAGACAAGAGAGAACTGAAACTCTGGGTAGGGGGGACTGCTGATGACCCTATTGTGTAAGTTGGGTTATATTTTCTTGTTATTGAATCCACCCCTGATACACTAATTAATCATCACTTCAGCAGAGAAATGTCACATAGTAGAGACTCTACCATAGGGAAAGGGTTTTTTTTAAAAAAAGGATAATGGAATACAGAACAGAAAGCAGCGGAAAGTCCAGAACATGGAGACTTCCGGAAAGCTCTGAAGTGTCAATGGAATCCTCAGATAGGACCAGGCCCCTGTTTCCTGCTGTGGCAGGAGGTCGGCTCAGACAGCAGAAAAGAAATGCATTTGTTTCCCTCACATGTGTTTGTGCAGAGCCAATATTCTTTGCAATCTCATGTTTTTGATTTTACAAATGCACTTCACTTGCTCACACCACAGAACTCGGAAAGAAACAGCAAAAAATGCATCTGATGGATGGCTCCCCGGGGAAGGGCACTCACAGAGCTGGAATCCACTTTAGTGCGGTCACGTGACACCCGCTGAAATGTTTTACTGAATTAAAAGAAAAATGAGGGGCTTTGTTTTTCCCTAAATGTACCAGAGTACAAGACAATCTTCACTACTACATAAACTTGTCTCTAATATCCAGTTTCCCTTCGGGCTTCTAGTGACCTAATTATTCAAATCTGTACAATAACACATTTTGTGAGATGGGTTTGGAAAATAGCAAAGAAAATATATGCACTGAATTATATTTTGGGGATTGTAAGCCTAGAGGAAGTGTTGGCATAACTTAATTGTCTTTTCAAAGCATATTCATGGTATTATCTTATTTTCTATTATCTAAATGTATAATTACAACATGTTCATTCTAGATATGTGGGTGTATTTTGAAAAGAATACCCAGATGAATACTAATCCCACAAATACATAGTTGATAAGATTTTAAACTGGCAGAAGAGCTCACTTAAGCTCTTTTTCACAAACAAATGTCAATAGTTCTGTATAAATGGAATTTTTTTCTTGTTAAAATGCCTGTAAGAGTGGTACTTCTCTTCTGGGGGATATCTAATAGTCTTCAAGGCAAGAAAAGAATTTTAGATTAACTTTTGTCCAGAAATTGTCTCAAGACTACTTACTCAGAAGAAAAATTTTGAGATCAAACTATTTTCTAAAACATTATCAGACTTTGGATTAAGAATTCACTTGTGGTTCTTTCTGAAGAAATAATTTTTTATTTAACAAATTTAATTTTTCTGTCTGTGTCCCATAATTTCCAGAACATGTGCCAACATGATAGGGAAGGTCTTTGTATTGGGGGAGGGCTGGAATATTTGACCATCAATTCATGTCCCAATGCTGGTTGTCTGTCCGTTTAATTGGGAGGCTTTCTCCTCTTCGAAGCCCTACAGGACTCAGTGAGGCTGACCACAGCATCACTTCATTTTAGAAAAGAACAGGAGGTTCCAATATTTTCTTCTTGTACTCCAGCTGGTCACCCTGTACACACTCTAGATACATGTCTGCCCCTCTGAAGATCCCTGGTTTAAGTCCTTTGCATCACGATCTTTGGCCACTTGCAGCGTGATAAAACATCCTATGCTTGTTTGAAGAAGTGGGCATCCAAAGGGTGACAGCTTTGAATTACTAAAAAGTGTTGGAAGAAGGCTGGACAGAGTTCCAACACCAGATGCGGGTGGGTGGGGAGATGCATGGCACATGTGTGCATGTTCTGCCTTTTCAACTCAGTTCAGCTGGGGGCCACTTTCTGAGTTGAGTGGTGTCTCTTCTGAACTGAATCACACACAAGAAAACATGGAAATGCATTATGCCCAAAGTGTTCCTTAGTACATCACTCGTGTTCGAAAGAATTCACAATTCAGAATAAGCGTATACGAACTGACTGCATTGGTAACTTACTTTTCTTTTCTTAATCAGTTTAGCTAGAGGTTCATCAATTTTATAGATCTCATCAAAGAAACGGCTGTTGGTCTCAATGAATTTTCCATTCTTGCTCTTATCTTTAACATTTCCTTCTGGAGACTTTGAGTTTAATTTTGTCTTCTTTTTGTAGCTTTCCAAGGTAGAGATTTAATAATCAATTGTAGGTAATTTTTCTTTCCTAACATAAGTTTTTACAGTTATATATTTCTCAATAAATACTACTTTGGCTGTATCTAAGAAATTCTCATATGTTATGTTTACATTATCATCACAGAAATATTTTCTAACATTTCTACATCTGCGAAGATGCAGTAGACATATCTTTTCCTATTCATTCTATTCAGTACAGTTACAAATGTTGTACATTATATTAAAAAATAATGTTCTGAAAAGAAGAAAGCAGTAATAACAGGGGCCAGGGGTGATACCCAAGGAATGCTCAGACCCCACCCAACAGTAAGAGAAGCCACCCTGTATCCCCTGCCCACTGAATGTTGTTGGAGGGTCACCTAGACTTCCATCCCCACCAGCAAGAAGCTGTGCCTCCTTTCCTTGAAGACAAAGAAATTATTATTGTTAATGGAATCTTACAACAGAAAGATGGAAGAAAGAACAATAAAAAGAGACAATATATGTTTGACAGTTCAAACAAAAACTGTAACACTGTAAGTTGGTCCTCAATACACAGAGAGGAACTTTTTAAATTTGCTATTTATTTAATATAATTATAAGTGGAAAAGAACAAAAGACTGTAAAGTAAGATAAGGTTCCCATGCTTTATTGTAACTAGTAAATGTTGACACCACTAGACTATGTACACACACACACACACACACACACACACACACACATAACATACCTGAAGTTACAGGCATCCAAACACATACATTAATATATAAATACAACATTAATACAGTAATCTGTTTTTTGTAAAAGCAAAAAGCCTCTGAATTTCTTTCAGTTCACAAAACTAACTACTGTGGGTGTAGTATTCCATTGTGTAAACATACCACAGTCTTCATCCGCTTGTCTGCTATTGGGCCCTGGAGAATGTTATGCTAAGTGAAATAAGCCAGCGAGGATATGCTGAGTTGAGTGTGGCCTATAAAAGTTATGAGGAAGCCCTGGCTGGTGAGGCTCAGTGGACTGAGTGCCAGCCTGCAAACCAAAAGGTTGCCAGTTGGATTCCCAGTCTAGGATACATGCCTGGGTTGTGGGCCAGGTCCCCAGTAGGGGGTGCATCACCCCAAACAGAAGACGAATTTTCTTCCAATAGGAAGATGTAACAGGATCTCTCCCTCCCCCAGCAACCACACAGTCAGTGAAACCCTGTTACATCTCACTGGGTGAAAAACCACTGCACTGCCAACTGCCACTTTCCTGTAATGGACTCTGTTTATAGCAGCCCCTCTGACCTCCCTCTCTCCTCTATAAAAGAACACCCCTCTCCTTTGTTCTCTGAACTTCTTGTTCCCAAATAAATGCATTTGGCTGAGTAAATAGCTAGCTATCTGTTTAAGGTCAACTAAGTCAAACTTCAAAGCAGAAACATGGCAGAGCAACAGCTGAAGCCAGCGATGGTGAAGCACAGGGCCCTAGGAGAGCAAGAGGAGCAACCGGAAAGGACTTGTTAGTAAGTAGTCAGAAAGCTTGGGTTCAACACCAGGAAAACTGAAGGATTGTTGAGGGCATGCAGTACACCAAACACCTGCAGTACAGCCACCAAGGCTTCGATGCACTACACAGCTGAGCTCTTCTGCAAGGCTTGCCAGCTAACGCTACACATTTTACCTGAGATAACTCTGGGCAGCTGTTCTTCTTAGGGCTTCTCTCCTTATTTTAAAAGTCCAAGTTGTCCCAACAGCCTTGGTTCTACTTGCAGTCAGTCTTGGTATCACTTAATGTTTTGCTGATCACTTTCAGTGTCATGGAAAAGGAAACAGAATTTAGAACCTACAACTTCCAAAAAAATGATGCTAGCAGGAGATAGCTGAATAAATATTCTCATTAAATCCTTACCAACAATTGGATAAGATGGCTAAGTACCATTGTTAATTATGTTTTACAGATATGAAACTCAAAGAGGTAAATTACCCCAGTTCACATAACCAGTTTTAAGTTGACTCAGGTATTGAATTTGTAGTTATTCTTCTTGACCTCTTTGGTGCATTTTATAGATTTCTTAAGCTCCTCTTAGTATGCGGGCATGAACACTGTGTTCTGATTAGTTTAAAAGTTAATGAAATTTTTGTCAGTTTTCTACGACTAATTTACTAATTTCATTCAGGACATTTCTTTTAAAATACACATTACTTAAGAGGATGTGAACTAACCCATTCAATGTGTTATCTTTTGTGAGATAAATTATGGGAGAATAGAATGCTGAGCAATCAGAATTTAGGCAGGTCCAGATTAGGGACAACAGAGGGCAATTCGGAGAGGATGGGGGAAAAGAAATGAGAACATTGCAGTCAACGTATCAAAATAACAGGATAAGGCATATATGACCAATTTCCATTATAGGCAATCTTTATTAAGTGCAATGATTTTTCCTTTCTTTACTGGTCAGGAGAAATTTTCAGCTACAGTCTAGCACTGGTAGCAGGCTTGATGGGGACACAATAGGCTGTGCATTGTTACTGAATTTTTTTGAAAGTGACCTGTGGTTATGAAGAGGCAGTTGTGAGAGACTGCTTTGCATGATGGCTTTCAATGGCAGTGAGCCCTGCTCGCTGAGTAGGAGAGCTCTTGGTCAGTCTTTGATAGTTACCAGCAAACTCCATGGGTTGGCCTAGGTGCTGCAAGTGAATGTTGCCTGGCCATTCTCACAGGAGGCTCATAATTGCTTTTTCTTTAATGTTATTTTCTAGGAAAATAATTGTTCTGCAATTCGCCCAGTATAATTTAAAGTGCTGTGTCAAACAGTCTATAACTAACCGAATTTGACTGCAGAGTTAATCTTAAGCAATACTTTCTTTAGCTACCAGTGGGGTTATGCACTTGAAGTTACCATTAAAGAGTTCTTTTGTTCAAATCCTGAGAACTGGTAGAATTGTAGGCATAACGATTTCTCAGTAGGTGGGAGAAAGATCTGATAAAGTTGTTTTTTCATAGTTTATACTGAGAGTTGGCTAGGTTGAACTGGTTCTTCAGTTCGTTGGGGTTTTCTTGGGGGAAGTCTTTGTTTTGTTGTTCAGTATTATAAATCATTTTATTCAGGTATGATTAACATACAAAAGGCTGTACATATTCAATATACACAACTTGAGAAGTTTAGAGACAACCTGTAAAAGCATCACCCCAGTGAACATGTTTGGCAACTTTAGGCAGTTGACGATCAATGACATTTTGACTGGGGTGTGTTTTAACACACCTCCCAGGAAACCATTCAAAGAATTGTGTTATAATCATGTCCACATCTTATCATTCATATAAAATATCTGAGAAATATTTAATATTTTTCCATTTTTATTTTTATATAAAGAGTGTTTATCAGGAAAATATTTTAGAAGCATAGTGGGAAAAATGTGTATTCCAAAAATAACCTTGCACATTCCAGGGCTACTAAAATTGTAATTCTGAAATGCATTCTACTCTTCTAACTTTATTATAGTAGAATTGTCATTATTTCTAAATGATTCCTGACATTTGGGCTACTGCAAATTTTAACTTCAAAGTCATATCAGAAACACAAACCGCTATATGAAGTGTGTATATTGCCTCCCTCCCTAATTTCTCTCTCATTTAACACCTGTGATTTTTCAAACTTACAGTGAGGTCACAATAAATGTAATGTAGCCCTGGTTTTTGTCATCGTGGCTGCTTTATGATTCCTCTAAAAGACTTACGGGGTGTCCAACCTGCGGCCCAGGGTGGCTGTGAATGTGGTCCAACACAAAATCATCAATTTCCTTAAAACATGATGAGACATTTTTGTGATGACATGTCGCAATGTATTTACTGTGTGGCCCAAGACAACTCTTCTTCCAGTGCAGCCCAGAGACACCAAAAGGCTGGACATCCCTGCTTCAGAGAGTTTGCAGGTTTTCTCACAGGGACTTGTGAATGTTAACTTTTTACCTTCTCTCCTTGCTTAGATTCAGCATTAGCGGTTCAAGGCTTCTCAACTTTGGGCTTCTACTACTTCTTTGTGCCTAAGAAATGACATTATCAATGGATGAACAGTAACTGAAGGGAAAGGGCTTGGTACATACATGTGAGAATGGTAGTCGAGACTACAGCCTCTGTGCACATCAGGTCTCTGAAACTGATGTCCTGCATAAAACCAGAAATCCAGAAAAAGCTGTCACAGGTGGGAATATTCTGCCTTCTGGCCCCCAACATTATATTAGAAATCAAGTATTTTTTTCTGGAACATCAGTGTAAAGAAGTAATCTGCAGTGTTAACGGATGTGGAAACCCTGGACAAAGAAACTAAGGATTTCCATGAGGATGAGTTTATGAACAAAACTTGGAAATACCCTAACATTCCACCATCATAATAGAATATTGTCACTTGTAACAAATAGAAGAGCTCACACTAGAGAAAATAAAAATAATAACCCAAATATGTGTTATTCCATAGTCCCATGCCAATCCAGAGGAAAAAAAAATCCCTCCAGTTTGAACACTTCTGTAATCTGATTTCAAGTGTAAATATAGCTTTTCTCATTGTCAGAACTCTGAGACCAGGCCAGAGTGAAAACCTCAAGAATACTACGAATTTCTGCTTGAGAGGCAGGATCTTATGAGACTGGCAATTTTTTATCCTCATCTGACTCTAAATAAACTTTGGGAGTTCCAGACTTGTTGAGGAAACTGATATAAGTTATGATCCATTTTCCTAGAAAAAAACTCTGGTATGTAATAAACTTTGCACACATTACATGACCCAACAGCCATCATTTTACACCCATGCAGACATGGAACCCAGGGTAAGTATATACAGTGTTGGCCCAGGCTTGCACAGCTCAGTGGATTGAGTGCTGGCTTGTGAACCAAAGGGTTGCCGGTTCGATTCCCAGTCAGGGCTCATGCCTGGGTTATGGGCCAGGTCCCAAGCAGGGGGCACGCGAGACAACCACACACTGATGTTTCTCTCCCTCTCACTCTAACCCCTCTCTCTAAAAATAAGTAAGTAAAATCCTTTTCAAAAAAGAATATTCAGTGTTTGATAAAGAGGAAGAATTTGGAATTGTATGAGGAGATTCATACCTCCGTCCTTCCTTGCTTTCCCCCATGTTGGATTTTGGTACCGATATAATGCATCCTGTGTAGACTGTCTAACCACAAAGAGTCAATTCAAAGAATTGTCCAAAACTATTAAACCATATCCTGCTAGGCACTGAGAGTAAGAGACTCAAGTTAATTTACCTAAATCATTATACCATAAATAAATATGGTTAAGAGAAAATAAAATTTGATACGGGGATACTGTGAAAACAATGATAAGAAAGAAATATGATAAATCAGAAATGAAGTTCATATATAAATACATGTTAAAATTATCTACTATATTTTTTAGAAATAGGCTGCAAATGTGGCTTAAGCTTTCTAGTAGCTCTTGAAAAGCATATCTTCTAACATAGCCTAATCCAGGAATATATCTTAATGTACAGCAAAGAAGGATCAGCAAACTGTTTCTGTAAAGTGCCAACAGATAATAAATATTTTAAACTCTTAAAAGCCATATGGCTTCCAGCCTGTATTGTCCTTGCTATTTGTGTTGTTTTGCTTTTGTTTTTGTTTTATGGCCTCAAAAATTGTAAAACTCTTTCTTTATTTCCAGGCCATCCAAAAACAGGTCATGGGCCAGATTTGGCTCCTACCATAAATTTTCCAACATCTGGTATAAAATAATCAATAAACTAAACATTCTTCAAACGATCTTGCCTAAATTCAACACCATTTCATTATAAATCCTCTTACTGGGAATAAAAGAAAAGTATTACAACATAATAAGGGCCGTGTATGACAGACCCACGGCTAACATCCCACTCCACTGTGAAACACTGAAGACTCTAAGATCAGGAACAAGATAAAGATGTTCACTGTCATCGCTTCCAATTAGCATGTAGCTCAGAAAGACCTCCCACAGGACTAAGCTAGAAAAAAAACTTCATAGCATCCAAATTAAAAGAAAGGAGTAAAATTGTCCCTGTTGGCAAATGATATAATCTTAATTTTTGTTTTTTTTTAATTGAATTTATTTAGGTGGTATTGGTTAATAAAATTATATAGGCTTCAGATATAGAATTCTAAAATACATCACCTGCATATTGCATTGTGTGTTGACCACCCAAAGTCAAGTCTCCTTCCACCTCCATAATAACCCCTTTCCCCAAACCCCTCTCCTTTTGGTGGTCACCAGCTTAGAGACTGTTTTCACCCTCTTACATAGGTAAGTCAGTGTAACCATTGCCTTATCATTTAACCTAACCAATTTGTGGATTGCTGATGGGAGAATCTTTAAAAGAACTGAGATGTCAATTTTTAGGCCATGTGCATGGATGAATAAACCGGAGAAACAAGCAGATGAGTGACTGAAGGAGTTAGTGATAAGACTGGCCGAGGTGGGGAACAAAGTCTCCCGCATTACTGGGGAGAGTACTAATTGAGACAACATCAATAGCAGCCAACTGGGCAAGTTATGATGGCATTTGACCTTATACCCGGCAATTTCCTTCACAAGCAGAATGAATCTGTAGAATATAGTTGTAGTGGTGGGTGTACTGCAGCTGCATAAGCAGTAAGTTCATAACAATGGGGGAAATATGAAAGAAAAAATTAAAAACTTACTGATGCTATTGAATTAGGAAAATATCATGATATTATAAAAAGTACCACATGAGAATGCACCTTGTCACCATTGCTGCAAACTAAAATAGTCACAGCTTTGTTTATAATAAAATGTGTTTGCAAAGTGAACACATGCATTGCTTCAGAATATTTAAATATTACAGATATTTATATTTATTACCTTGCAAATATCTGTAATATTTTGCTGTGAAGTGTTTTGATTTTCACTTATAAAATGCAGTTACATGTTTTGTAACTAAGGATTTTAACTATTAACCTATGCAAATGTTTAATTTTATTCACTACAGCTTATATGAAAATGTGTTTGAAAAGGACCCATCTGACACAGCAATGTTACATTTTTGATTTTGTGGTTATTGCAAATGTTACATTTTTAATATACAGGGTTGGGCAGAAGTAGGTTTTCAGTTGTTCCTATGGAAAATAATACAATAATTAAAAAATAATAAGACAAGAATAAACTCTCCCCTCTAAGTTGCCAGCAGTCTGCCAGTGAGATTAAAAACAAATTCAAAGATAATGCAATAGAAGGAGCACAAAGTTGGGCTTTGGAGTCTATTTGATGTGGAGTCTATTTGAATCTCATTTCCACCAGTCACTGTGTAACCTCGGACAAGATACATCTTCTGAGTCTTAGTTTCCTCACTTGTTAAATAAACATAAGACAAATAAATAGGTGATCAGCAATTGCTAATGTCTTGTCCAAGGTCTCCTATCACTGTGAGGTAGTAGCAGGAGAAAAATAATTTCTCAGATAATATATTTTGGCTTCAACATGGTTGCAGATTTTAGTTAATGTTCTGAATATGTTTTATAGAAAATGAATTTGGAAAATCTTAGATACCAGGTCAAGAGACAGGAGGAAAAAGCTAGAGAACCCAGTTCCTTAGCTGCAAAACATATTTTCTGCATAGTAGAAGAGAGATAAAGTCAGAAAAACCAAAAAAAATAAAACCCCCTTCTTTTCTTAGCATTTTACTTACCAGGCTCAAAATAGTCATTATAAGGAAAAACCCCCACAGACTTCCTTTTAATTAACTAGCTTGAAAAAGCAAGCTTATTAAATTGGTTTAAAAATAAGTACAGTCTACATCTGACATTCTCAAGAATGTGATGCATACTATTAGGAATGATTATATGTTTACATTTTAAAACTTCACTCCTTTTGACATCAAGACACATTTGTAGAGATGAGTTTTTCGTTTTATTCAAAATAATCATAGGATCTATCACAAAAACTTTACTGAAGATATATATTCAAGGTATCCCTTAAAATAGTGTTGTGTTACTGTCTCGGCCATTTATTTGACGTTTAGTCAAATAAAGACGCTAACAACAGTGTCTTTTTCATTTACTTTGGAGTGTACCCTGGACATGTGTCTGAAATATCAGAATGCTTTCAGTGAATCTATTGGTTTAAGATGATGGTAGAAAAAAAGCAGCTGTTTTCTATCTTTTCCTCCCACCCCCGGAACATTAGAGCCAAGTTTGTTTCTATCTTCAGCTGATTGAGATAAAGTTAGAGGTAATAATGCAAGCATGTGCTGCCCCTGTTAGAGTCCCTTTCCTCCAATCATGTCAAAACTGCCCATGCTCTCCGTGTGGCAGATGCCCTGTCTGAAATGATGCTTTAGCCTTCTGCACTCTAAAGTTTTGATCTGGGCTGAAAAAGAACACTGTCATTATTTCTCCTGAAAACAACGACTTTCTTCAGGTTATAGACTAGTTTGATTTTTTCAAGTGCAAAAACATTCAAATATTCAAGTGAACACCAAGTCCCTAAAGCCCTTGGGATAAATTCAAGATGAAGAACCATAATGTGAGATGCATAGACTCACTGTCTTGATCTTTTGGAAATGAATAAAATAAGGCAGATGTCACTTAAGGATATTCTAGATGTGTGGAAACAGTGTTCAGTGCTAGGTTTGGTTCCAGCGTTATTGCTTCTGTGTTTGAAAGATAGAGTTTGCAGTGCAGCTCATTCTTGATTGTTCAAGATAATTATCTAAGCATCTTCATACCCTTCTCCAGACTTTACCTATATTTTGTCCACTTTACTTAAAACTATTATCTGTACCAGGAAACAGATTGGAATGGGAGGGGATTAGCATTAAATGTAAGAGTTTCAGGAGTGGTTCCTTGAATCCTTCAGCCTTGACCAGACATTCTAATTGACTGGGGAGCTTTTAAACACCCCCAGTGCCAGGCAGCTCCCTGGTCCAATGAAATCAATTTCTACAGGTAAAACCCAGACATCAGTAAATGGTAAAAATTTCCAGCTGACTGCAATGCGCAGCCAACAAAGAACCTCTCATCATTTGCACCTCTAACAGCAAGTGGCCAGCTCCTATAATTTATAATTGTCTTGTATATTTTTATGCCTACCATCCAAATGATGGTTTCTATAATGGTCAAATAATTAAGCTTAGGTGGTTATAAATGACACTTCCAGAATTCAATGCACATGTTTAATTCCTTTGGTCCAAGAGATAATGCACAAATGAGTGATTTTAGATTAAATTATTTATTTAATATTTACTCAATTCATTTGGTCCAAGACAGTACCTAGTGTTGCATTCAGGCAAATGCTACTGCAGAGGATAACAACCATTCTCAAAATTAAAGCAGATGGCCACTTGAGAGCTGTTCTCTTGGCCTGGATTTGTTCATTGGAATCCTGGCATGCTATCATTATAGATCATTTAACCCTCATTTTCCTATTCGTCTTTTTACGTGTTGTCACTGGCAGCGTGCACTCTGCAGATGATGCAACGGCTCATCACATGACCTAATGCTGGCCTTACTCTGCACTATTGTTTCTGCAAATAGTGATCACAAGAGTGGCATACAAATGCTTTTGTGGTTAACACCATGGTCTGGCTAGGATGGCCGAAGGGGTGGGGGATTAGAACAGCCACACACTCACTGAGCAAACCTATCATAGAACATCTTGTGACTCATACAACATTTTCGCTTCACTCTGTCCCATCTGCATTTGTCTTAAGAACCTCACCTGTCTCTCATATCTCAACCTACAGTTTCCCAACCCAAAGCCTAAGCCAAAGAGTCTTGTGTTCTCTAAGAAGATATTTGAGAACTGCCTATGTGCTGTTCTCTCTTCTGCAATAAGTAAATGAAACTGTTGCTTATATAATGCTTCTTCATTTGAGAAGAATTTGTTCTGCTTTGTCTTCTACATAGCACTTATAACACCTGAAATATTTTTTTAGTGATTGTTCAAGCACAGTTTTCTCCCCTTTACTCCCAATCAAGCCCACCCACCCCCCTCCTATCTTCCCTCCCATTACCACCCTACCCCTAGTTTTTATCCATGTGTCTTTTAACTTTGTTCCTGTAACCTGAAATACTTTTAAAAGATTTTATTTACTTATTTTTAGGGACAGGGGAAGGGAAGGAGAAAAACATCCCTCTGTGGTTTCCTCTAACTTGCCCCCTACTGGGGACCTGGCCCACAACCCGGGCATGTGCCCTGACTGGGAATCAAACCGGTGACCCTTTGGTTCGCAGGCTGGCACTCAATGCACTGAGCCACACCAGCCAAGGCAACATCTGAAAAATTTTAAATCTGTTGGTCTCTTATTTATTATCTGTCTCTTCTCACTGGAATATAGTTGCTTTAAGTCAAGATCCTTCAATATTTTACTCATGTCTGTGCCTGAAGTTTCTAACATCTGCCTTATAAAACTAGGGGTCATGGAGTTCACAGGGCCTGCATGTAGTCAGTGTGCAATAAATACTGAATTAATAAATTAAGGCTTAAATTAGAAAAGCATTCTTTCTGAAAATAGTGTCTTTGAATGGGGATATATGTAGATTTTTTGTTTATTTGTTTGTTTTTAATTTGCTTGAAGGGGATAATAAAATAGATTTTTGTCCCACTGTGGGGAAAAGATGGTTTACAGATGTGAGTACACAAAATAGTTTCTTCTCATATTATTATTTATTAATTATTGTATTATTTTTCATACAAATGAATGTGAACCTACTTTTGCCTCTCTATATAAATATAGAATATAAATATATGTATGGAGAGAGAGAGAGAGACTTCTTTCATTGAGTGGGTAATATTCTGGAGCCATAACTATCAGCAAATAGAGAACTGTCAGAAATACCAAACCAAACCCAAATCCCATAATGCAAACAAGGCAGAATTTATTATAGAGCAAGTGGAGTACGCATAGCAGATAAATGAAATACGTGAGTGTAGTGTGAAAAATAGGAGGCTTGATAAAGTGGTTTGACTCTGATGAGGTCTTCTGAATGCCCCCTGGCAGTTACAGGGTGGCTACAGGAGACAGAGTTTGGGGGAATCTGACTCACAAAACAGATACTGTGAGCACTGTGTAGAGAAGTGAATTCTCTTAAATGGTAGGTACAAAACAGACAGGGGGAGGTTAAGAATATTATGGGAACCCTGGCTGGTGGGGCTCAGTGGACTGAGTGCTGGCCTGCAAACCAAAGGGTCGCAGGTTCGGTTCCCAGTCAGGGCACATGTCCAGGTTGTGGGCCAGGTCCCCAGTAGGTGGTGTGGTAGAGGCAACCACACATTGATGTTTCTCTCCTTCCATGCCCCTCTCTCTAAAAATAAACAAATAAACAAATATATATATATTAAAAAGGGCCAGGGTTTCATAGCTCCAAACTGCATGGTCCTGCTCTTGGGCTCCACCAGAGTCCAACCAGAATCACCATTCGTTGACCCTGAACAGTGCCTGGGCTCTGCTGCCCACCCTCTAGGCAAAATTCTGGAGGCAAATGTTTGGTAAGAAAGGAAAAGCATGTTTATTTAAAAGCTACACAATTTTGGATCAGATCTCTGTGCATCATTAGGGACAGATTCTCAGGAGGTCAGCCTGGGACCAGCTGCCGGTGTCCACTGCCTTAGAGTTTAGGACATGCAGGCCTGTGGGGGCTGGTGTGGGGGGACAATAAGGAAAGGGAAGGGTGTGGGCTGCTCCCCACAGGGAGAGCTGATGGGCTGGGTCCTTAGTCTTGAGGCTTCTCTCTCTCTCTCTCAGGCGGGAGTCTTAAGGGGGTCTCAGGGGAGGGTCTCAACAGAACATGCATCAGTTCCCCAGGTGTGTCCTGTCAAGGTCACTGTCTCCTCTGATGGGTCAGTGACGGGGCAGGGGGTCCTTAGTCATTGCAGTTGGTCTTGCTTTACCAGTTTGGTTTTGCTGCTCTTTGGGGCCTGGAGTTGAAGGTCTGGATGTCATCTTTGGGGGGAAAGGCCAGGGCAGGAGAGGTCACCCTGGGGGTGTGGTCCTTGTGCTCCCAGGTTTTTCCCCTGGCAGGCACTGGGGCTCTTCACCCTGGGGACCCTCTGCACCTGGCTGTCATTGCTCCACCATTGTGTTCATCCCTCTGTCTCAGTTTACCTATTCCACTTGCCTAGGAACTTTCCTGGCCTCTCACCATCCTGACTCACCTAGCAACGGACAAACTGGAAAAACAAATGTACCACATTAGTACCTTGCTCCCAGTGTGGCTTCCCCTCCACTAGCACATCACTAGTTGTATGATTTAGGCAGCATGACCTCTCACATTGCTAGGCATGCGTGATTTAGACCTGTGGTCCTCAACCCCTGGGCTGTGTACAGGGTACTGGTCGGTGGCCTGTCAGGAACTAGGCTTCACTCCCATTACTGCCTGAGCTCCACCTCCCACCCTGCCTCCAGTTTTTCCACGAAACTGGTCCCTGGTGCCAAAACGGTTGGGGACCACTGATTTAGACCCATTTAGAGGAGGAACAAGGGGCCAGAGACAAGCCTCACATAACTGCCACACAAGGACAGGACAGGCCCTGATAGGTCAGCTCTTTGAACTGCCTGTTTGATTATTTTGCTTTGTTTCTTGAATAAACTTTGTCTCCCAATTTCAGTTCTTGGCTCTGAACCTTTCTGAGCAGAACTCAAGGACTGAGGCCTCACTCTGCCTCCCTAGAGGAATAAACGGGCTACTTCCAAGTGAACATTAAGAACAGTGCTTGCTACATAGTAAATGATATATAAGTGTTTATTCATGTGGAGGTTTGGGAACAAAATACTGGGAACTCTAGCTTTTTCTTGTCTGGGAAGCACTTGATCTGCCCTTCTATTCTAAATGGTCACTTTGCTGGGTACAGCCATCTTGGATGTAGGTGCCTGCTTTCAGGACAGCAAGATGGGTCTCTGTGATAAGCAGATTGTTTTGAGCTAAAAGCAATTTTAGCCAAAGCTCAGGAGAAACTTCTGCCTCTCACCCCTAACTGCTTACAAAAATTTGAATTAGAGGCCTTGCCCATGAAATATTATTGGTCATAAGCTTTTTTTAACTACCTATAGGGCAGGGCAAACTTTTATGCACTAAATGCCTGCTCTTGTTATCATCCGGCAGAGCCCAGGGTCACGACTCCACCCCAACTCAGAATGTCCTATGAATCTCTGACTCCCCATGTATGCAGGGACTCCATACATATGTATGTTTTAAATTTGGTTATTTTCTTTTTTAAAAAATGTTTAATTGTTGCTCAATTACAGTTGTCCCCTTTGTTTTTTTATTGTTGTGCAATTACCATTGTCCCCATTACCCCAACCACCACCCTCCCCTGCCCTACCCACCCTCCCCTCCCTGCATTCAGTCTTCCCCCCACTGTTGTCCTTGTCCATGGGTCATTTATACATGTTCCTTGACTTGCTTATTTCCCTTCTTTTCCCCCATAACCCCCTTCCCCCCTGCCCTCTGATTACTGTCAGTTTGTTCTGTATTTCCATGTCTCTGGTTCTATTAGATTTGGTTATTTCCTCTTTTTATTCTGTCTCATGCATACTTCATTATTATACCAACCAGAAGAACCTTGAGAGTAGAGAAATGTTTGTTACTCCCTCACAGAGAAAAATAACCAAAAACTGATATTACATTTTACCTGTTTATTGGGTAATGCTTATCACAGGAGTTTCTTAACTGGCTGTTTCAGTTTTCCCTTTCCCATGTTTTCAAAATGTTTTATGATAACTTACCGAGTGGAATTGCCTTCACCCCGTGCTCTCTCCCTGGACTGTCCATCCTCAATCTTCTTGAGCTTCAGTGAACAATCCATCACTGCTCAGTTTTTGAAGTGGCAACTCAGACCACACTAGAGATTTTTCTATTTACTATACATTTGCTTTATTTTATATTTGCTATATTTTTATTTACTATGATATTTACTGTATTTGCTATATATTCCCAAAAATGTTGACTATATTTTATATTTATATTACTAATATAAATATATAGTAAATATATATACCATATTTTTATAGTATACTATATTTTATATTTACATTACTAGTATAAATATATGAATATTATAGTAAATAAAATATTTATTTTATTTACTATAATATATAGTATATTTACTGTATATTTACTACTAAAATATTTATGATGTTTTATATTTCTGTTACTATACTCAGTAGATAAGCTCTTCACTGGAATGAGAAAGTTAAGTATTTAATCACTTAAGTGTTTAAGTTCCTCATTCTAGGGAAAAATTTTGGCTTTGCATTAACATAAGTGAGAAGCTATTAAAATGTTTATCCCAAACCAGAAAAGGAAGTTTTTCTAATGACCCACCATAATTCCCATCAAAAGAAGCAAACTGACTAATTATAAATTCCAGTAGGCCTCCCCTCTGGAAAAGCTGGCAATGGTGAAATAGCAATTGCTCTCACTACATTTTTAAATCTGTATCATCTTAACAAAGGTTTAACCTCCTACAAGCTACACAGAAATGGGTTAAAATTTTGGAATCAATTTAAGCAAAATCCTTAAACTTTCTTTTTTTAATTGGATTGTTTATTGACTACCATGGGTTGGTGGTGACAAGGTAGTGACTGCTGCCTGTCATGTGTGCGCTCAGGGTCCTGGATCATCGGGAATGTGCTCGCAGAAGACAGACAGGCATTCCGAGGGGCCCTCCACGTCCGGCTCACCACGATCGCCTATGATGGAAAAGGCGGCTGTCAGGATGGAGTAGCAGGTGTTGTACAAACACATCACTGCGTGATACAGTGGGAAATCTAGGCAGCTGATGGCCTAGGTGCCATCAGTTCAGGCAGGAAACCTGGGGGCAAATGGGACAGTCCTGGATATGCATTCCCCACTGGGGCCACCCGGGTCATTTGGGCAGTGGGCACTCATGACACTGCTTGTGGACCTCAGACCTGGGAACTAGAATGGCTGGGTGCCACTGGGTCCCTGCACACTTGGGGCCTTCTTCTGGGTTTCACCATTGCTTTCTCTGGTGTCTTCCCTATGGTTAATAAGTGAGTGTCTCGGAGGGGATACCTGCCTCTTCTTGCCCTTTGGAGGTGGTGCGCTGCTCCCTGGCGAAGCAGCCGTGGTCATCCATTTGTATCTTTTCTTAATGTTATTCAGGAGCGAAGGCTTGTTTCTTTGAAAGTTAGGGTTGCGGTAGATCATCCGTCTTCTGGTCGCTGGACGGCAAATTGAGTTGCTTGGGCGAATTTTGCAGAATCCGTAGAGATTCATCAGACGGATGAAAGTCTTCAGGCTGTCGGATTCAAAGATTTTCTCCGCGCCCCTGAGGCTAAGAACTTGCCTCTGGAAGAGATCAACCTCGATGACCACAGTGTCTCCCTTGTGACTCCAGCGCACGGAAGGGAAGGCGTCGTCCTCCACTATCTGCCAAAGTTTCTTTGGGAAGGGCAGCCGGAAAAGACTGTTGCTTCCTTCAACCTCGGTGATACCTTCCTTAGAATTCTTTGATTTTGGGTTGTCTTGAGAATTTGGATCCTGGCTCGGGGCTTGGTCCACCTCCATCTGCGAAGCCCGCCTTGGATCCACAGAGGAATCTGGGGATGTGTCAGCTTGGACCGTTATTTGTGGTGCTCTTCTGTCTGATGTGGCCGGCATGGCTTCATCTATCTCATCAGAATCTGAACTAGCCATGGCTGTGCTCTAAAACAAACAGCCTTGGCCACACAGGGTCTTACAACTGAGCATTACGGTGAGACACCCAGTATAAACTGTACTCAAAATTCTAGAGTCTCGGTTGGGGGGGCAACCAGCTGCTGATGTCACAGTGTTCCCCATAGGTCTTGTGATGTCATGACGGTGGCTCACAGCTGGTCCAGGCAGTGGGTGCTGACCAGGTGTGGAGCTCCCCAGCTCCATTTTCAGAAAGTACAGGAAAATAAGGTTCAGGTGGCCAGACAGCGCTCTCTTCTGCCACCAGGCCCACTATTTCCTGCCGCTGGGCACTAGCTGTGGAGGGGTAGGAGATCAGGATCCTACTCACTCCCACTCCTAGGGACGGGGGAGGCCTGTTTATGGCCTCTTTGATTGCTCAAGGGCGGGACCCTAGTTAGCCCTAGCTGGACTACCAGCAGGACTACCTAGGTCAGATGGGCCCTTGGAGCACTGTGCTTCCCAGAAGATGGTGGTGGGCCCAGCCTCAGTTGCCAGCCCCCCCCACATCGACCCCCCCCCACGGCTTCCTGCTGTGGTCTCTTCCAAATGCTGCACCGGGTTGCTCGGTCCTGCTCAGTGGGCACAAACTAAGAGTCTGGGTTTCTTACCCTGGGTCAAGTTGTCCCTGGAGTAGGGACAACTAAATATTTTAAATATTTAAGTGTGCTAAAATATTTAAACTTTGTGATGCTTCATCTGTAAAATGTCGTTACTAATGCTACCTACTGCATAGGATTGTTTCCAAGGTTACACAGATAAATAATATAAATGAAGCCCTTATTACATTACCTGGAACATAGCAAATGCTCAATAAATGTCAAATATTTCTAAGTAGTGGTAATGGATTCCAAAAAAAGGCCAAACATGTTTCTTAAACTCTGCATCCTCCCTGATCTAAATTGCCTCTGGAGCCATGAGTTCCTCATGCCAAGAACAGCTGATGAGATTCAACATGAGTATAAAAAGTTGGATTTTTCATATCTTATTTTAAAAGAAGAAAAGAAAATGTCAATGAAGGGGTTCCTTCTCCTTTTTAAAAAGGAAAAACAAAGTAAGTCATACAAATCACAGCATTTGCCTATTTTAAATTACTGAATATATTGTCAATACCACTTCTTTTTTTTCAAAGTGTTTCATTTTATTAAAAAATATTATTTATTTATTTTTAGAGACAGGGGAAGCAATGGGGAAGCAGGGAGAGAAACATCAGTGTGTCGTTGCCTGTCACGTGCCCTCTACTGGGGACCTGGCCCACAACCCAGGCATGTGCCCTGACTGGGAATTGAACTGGTGATCCTTTGGTTTGCAGGCCAGCACTCAATCCACTGAGCCACACCAGCCAGGGCTCATTTCTTCCTTTTCATTACATAATCCTAAAATTCCCTTCAATATTATTAACATTTTGTGGCTCCTTTTGTATGGCTGTTACAACTGTTTTCAGAGCTAGATTTACCTAGATAAGAAGAGTACTAATAAAAGTTATTTATGCTTTAGAATATTATTATACAACAGTTTAGTAGTTTACCAAAGTCATCTTATTGATTCTAGGTACCAATGGTTTCTTCGAGGATATTCTCAAATCTTTCTTTTATTGTTTTTATAGTTAGAGTAAGATTAGGTATATTCTCTTTGCTAAACTGAGGAGAAAATCAAAACTATTTTATACTTTTTTAAAAAGTGTTTTTATTTATTTTCAAAGAAAGAGAGGGAGAAAGAGAGGGAGAGAAACATCAGTGTGTGGCTGCCTCTTGTGCACCCCCTACTGGGGACCTGGCCTGCAACCCAGGCATGTGCCCTGACTGGAAATCAAACTGGTGACCCTTTGGTTCACAGGCCAGTGCTCAGTCCACTGAGCCACACCAGCCAGGCTATTCTATACTTTAAAAATCGCTCACAGTCTGTGATCTGGTATTTCAGGTAAACACATTTCATGGTAACATGTTTCCCATTTTTATATTAATTTTTTGGATTCTACATCAAAGAATTCTTGGCATCAAAGTGTTTGAACGCATTCCTCCTCTTGGTGAAGTCCATCCTGTTGGTTTAACTCAAGCCTTTTAGTCCAAAATAATCTGCAATCAAGACATTGTGGGCTATGAGAAACTTTTGCCCAACCATAACTATGCAGAATTTAAATTAGGGGCCTGGCCCAGGATAAAAGTTATCACCAGAAATAACATTTTCTACCTATAGGACAGGGCAAACTAATAATTTCTGAACATGTGGTCTCCCGGCAATTACTTCATCCTTCACTCAGAATGTCCCATATACGTGTCTTTCAACCTCTTGTGGATTTGGGGTTCTATACGTATTTATGTAACTAAATTAGTTTAGTTTCTCTTGCTAATATGTCTTATGATTATTTGATTACTAGACCACAGAAGAGTTCCTTTCACATTCTCCCAAAAATATAGCACAGAGATATTCACTCATAAGATTATTTCCTATATTTCTAGAAAAAAATGTATATGCATATATACAAACACACATTTGTGTTAAATTAGGAACAAATTATTCATTTCTTTGTTAGGAGTGATCACTACATCTTGTTTCCAGGCTTTACACTTATTTCCTTTCTCTAATCTAAGATAATAATAATTTTAAATACTTTTTAAGTTATGGCAGGACCACACACTTCCTTTATTTAATCAGTTCTGCCAGACTACACCAACGGGCCATGTGTTTGATAGACTTTGAGAGTCCTCTTTACTGGGAGACTTATATTTCTGCAGAGGCAGAAACAAATTATACTAGTAAAAAGATTTATTTTCCTTGAACAATTATTTCTGGTTATTTGAGGGCCTTCATAGACACCTGAGCTTCCTCACCAGTGGGAAGCGATTGAAAACTTTGTGCGTGTCTCTGAAGCACACATGCCAGTCATTACGTCACTTTCCAATATCACATTGTCTTTTCCCTCCAACATATTTTCAACATAGTGTGCTAAATGTTGTACCATTTTCTATATCTCATATTCTCAAATGCATTTGGCTTGGGGGATAATAAAACGAAACATAGAGAAGTGTTCATAGCAGTATTCTCTTTGAGCGGCAGTTCCAAATGTATATATTAATGTAATCACACAAATTAAATAATCGTGTATAAATAGATAAGAAAGGTGAATGAATACGAACAGGAATTTTATTAGGCAAAATGTAAACAAAAATACTTTATTCAGTATATAAAGCTGCCGAAAGCAGATCTATGAGTATTCAAGTTATGCAGTACGTTGACAATATGTTGGAGGTAAAAAGAAATGTGTCAGAGAAAATGATACTCTATATCTAAAATTTTCAGTGAGTTCTTCTACTGTATAACATACTCTCACAAATCTTCAATATTACTTGAAATTTCAATATAGTATGTTTTCTGGTCTAAAAACGAGCAAATTCCTACCAAAGGAAAAAAGTGGGAATAGCCCATTTGAAAAAGAAAATGGTGAGGTGAATTTGGTGTGGAAGCTTTTTAGAAAAGAAATCAGTGCTTCTGGTGATTTATTTTATTGCTAACTATAACAGAAGTGACTTAATTTTAAATGTTTGATTCAAATGAGATTCAACCTTCAGGCAGTAATTTCTGAATCTATTATTGGCTACTCTGAAAATAATATGAAGATCCTTTGCTACCTTTAGAATTTCTAAAAAGTTGGTACTAAAAGAATTAAAGTCACACACATATTTACAAATCATCTTATTGGTAAAATGATTGTCATTTATTTGTTGCATATAATGTATAAATAATAACAAATTACTGCTTATTGTGAGTTTACTGTGTTCCGGGTACTGTACAAATTATGTAACATAGATTATTTATTTTCAGTTTATAGAAGTTGTCCGAGGTCACGTATTTAGTTTGTGTGATTCCAAAACACATGTTCTGCTACATAAACCATGACTAACGGAGGAATCTAACTCCAGTGTTTTCTGCTCTTATTCGTGTGAGTGACTGACAATGGTTCACCGTGTACTTTCAAAGATAGATGAAAAGACATAGGGAGAAAGGACTTTTTCAAAAGGAGGAAGGAGTACAGTAGAAGGAGACAGAATAATGTGAAAAGTGGCATGTGAATCTCATGTCAATGGAGACTAAGGACATTTGACAATTTCTGTAACACTTTAGCGCTTTGCCTCTAGCTACTGTCAAATGAGTTCTTGATATGGTCAGATGAAATTCAGCAATTTCTGTTGTGCAGACCCTTTACTGAGTGACTGGAAATATTTGAAAAGATGAGTTGTGTATTCACATAGCAAAAATCATATATTAAAATGTTACTTTTGGAATGGAAAGCATCAAGAGCCAAAAACAAAGACAAGAATGTTGATGTCCAATGCGGAAATTCAGTAGCAGAAGGGAGATAATTTAATGATAATTTTGGACTCTTCCTCCCATCCTTTTTGTCAGCTCAGGAATTGTCTGTCTCTTAGTGTAAAGTTGGGGGAATGCTGAATTTAGTTGCAAATTTGTAATATCGGCCCTAACCCTTAAAAAATTAAATTGATATGTAAATAGCTTAAGGGAGAGAAGAACTTTAACTTGCTGATTTTTAAAGCTAATTTCCCCATCTTGTCTCACCAACATATTTTTGTTAGGGTTATTCTAAATATCTTTGAGTAAAATTAGAGGTTCATTTAGAGTGCCTCTTGTTTTCTTTGTATTTCTACAACTTCATTCTTTCTCCAGTGTCAAGAGCTTGGAATGAGAACCTATCAGATGTAAAAGGTCAGGGTGTGGGTTTTTGAACGTGTCCTGTGGTTTATGGCTCCTGAGACATCATTTTCCTTAAACAGTGGCACTAAACTGTAATTGAACTACAATTTTTTTAAAAAGTTGCTCAAAACTAACTAAATAAATAAAACCCCATGTTCAAAATAAAAAAAAATTCATTTAGGAATTATGGAATCGGTAGCAAGTTGCTCCTATTACAGAACAACAGGGGGGACCAAGAAGGACCAATATACTATTACCCGAAAGGAACCCCCCAGGTTTGTTATGTCTGCCGCCAGAGGAAAGACATCGCTCAATGCCAGAGATTTGTGAAAAGGAAAGAAAATGTTTATTTAATGCTGTACAGACTTAAAGTAGTGACCTAATGTCTTCCTCAAAATCCCAAAGTCCCTTAAAACACCCATACACACACAGTCCTTCCTTCCCCCTTTACCCAGTCTGGGGTACCGTATCTCAGGAAAAGAAATAGAAGTCCGTGGCTCAGGCAGCCCCCGGTTCTTCCCAGTAATCTGTCTCTGCTGGTAGCCTCCCTCGGTTCCCGGCACCATCAGCTGTGTCTCTGGGATCTCTGCTAAAGCCGCATGGTTCTCCCCCCTCAATGGCTGCAAGGAGGGGGGTCGCCACTCTGCCAAAGCTGAGTGGTGGTTTTCTGCTAAAGCCTCATGGTGATTCTCTCTCACAGGGCTGCGGAAGTCCCCACTCTGCTAAAGACCGAGTGATTCTCCCCCCAATGGCTGCTGTGTCTGGGTTCAAATCCCCGCACCAATCTTCCTCTGCAGGCCCAATTTCTGACTCCTACAATTGACCACACCTGCCATCACTCTCATATCCTCCCAGCTTCACTGGGCTGCCATCATGGGTCTGGGCAGGTGGGGCCCCATATCATGGAGCCAATCTTCTCCAAGCTCCCACACAGATGCTGTAACTCAGGGGACCTGACCCCCAGTTACATCTCAGTGGGGAAGTTACTTCCGTTCCCCTGGCTCAGAGCACGCCACAGCTATTTAACATATCTATGTAACCAGTTAAAGGTTACAGATATGTTAAATGACCACACCAGAGGTTAGCTGCCAAGCTGTTGCTATGCAAAACAGCTCTCAGTGGCCCTGTTCCATGTGTCCCTTCCCCCAACCCATACCTGTGAGGGGACAGGATGGGGACATCCTAATATTTCCTAAACATCTTGGGTCCTGGACCCCATTCCAAATCCCTATTTGGGGTCTCCCCTCTTGGCTGCACCCTGTTACACTCCTACTGGTTAACAGTGTTTAACATTGGTGTCTGTTATAGCACTCTACCAGGACTGACTTTATGTAAGGTATTTATAAACATTCTGTCACAGGTGGCGCAGGTAACCAGGTTCTTAGTGATCAGGACAAAGAATTGAGTTGAACGCATGGAGTGTATAGTATAAAGAAAGAGGGAAGATTTATTAAGCGATAGTACACTCCACAGAACATGGGAGCGGGCCAACTCTGAGCAGAGATTGACCACGTGGGCTGGGCGGATTTTCTTCTTATAGGGCGGAAGCTTCCCAGCTGGTCTTTGGCGGGCTTCTATAGCACAGGTACAGAGTTACATTTTTAAGCTACTGCGCATGTGTGGTTTCCCAAGATTTTCTTGATTGGCTACTGGAGAAGGGAGTCCCATAATGTTATTCTATTATAATGCTATTATAATGCATCAGGGGTAGTGTGCAGGCGCATTTCAGGATTCAGAGTTATCCCAGAAAAACCCCTGGTCTTAGGGGGTCTTTGTCATGTATGGATGTTTTCTCCATCCAAGCCCTGTGGCTGCTCTTGGAGTTCCCTTCCTGACTGCCTCCTGCCTCAACTTCCCCCTGAGAGACATGGTTGTCAAAAATCTTTTTGGGGTTGTTGAAGGGTGAAGGTCCATCTTCCATAGCTGCTTCAGGCTTGGATAGGACAGTAGACCCTGCCTATTGAGAACCATGGAACTCTCGCCCTATTCTATCTAGAGGTTGAAGAGGAACTCCTGAGGCCACTGCAGATGCTGTATGTTGGTCAGCTTCGACATTGCTCTCAGGGATTGGTTGGAAACCTTGGAGCATCATCAATTTGACGTGAAACTGTTTGAGTCCAGAAGAAACAAATTTAACAAGTAAATTAAATAAACAAGGTCCTAAAAGTAATAAAAACAGCAGTGTTATTAAGGGCCCTAAGAGGGGTAATAGCCATGTTAAGCCAGGGAACCAGGAGGTTAGGGCTCCTCTCATCCCTTGGCCCTGTTGATTACATTTATGTAGCCATTCTGCTTGTTCATAAATTTTCCTTATGTTAATTTCAACCATTCCAGAGTTATTTACATAGGTGAAGCAGGTTTTATTGATAACGGCACATACCCCACCTTGTTCTGCTAGAAGATAGTCAAGGGCAAGGCGGTTATCCATGACTACATTTGCCAATGAGTCTACTGATCTTGATAGTCCAGCTAGAGTATCGGCAGTATCTTTGGAGATTTCTGCTATAATCTTAGTGAGTTCCCTTAGAGTGGCCTCATGATAGGCAAAGCCTCCCCAGGGGGCTGCAGCTGCTATAGTGGCGGCAGCTCCAGCCGCTACTAGACCAAAAGCCCGTTTCTTTCTGTTGAGAGATGGACTCCCAGGACCCATGGTTATTATTTATAATGGTAAGGTCTTAGGGTGCCAAAGTCCCTAAGGTACAGTCACCCCCATGTTTAGAGTTGCTGAGATGTATATAAGCAATAGCTTCTTGAAGTTCTGAATGATCTGTTAGCCAGTTATTGGGAGTCCCACATAGCCAGACGAGGCCTGGGGGTGCTGCAATGACTGTGGCATTGGTGGAGTTAATATTTGTTAAGGAGGGCACATGGCAAGGGGGAAAGGCAGTTCTTAAAAAGGGCCTAAGTTATTTCCCTGATCTTCCCCTCCTGCAGGAGATGGTAGAAATTTAGCTAATACTCCTTGAAGAGACTGGTTCAATTTCCATGTAACACATTTAGAAGTATTGTTTGTATCTGCATTGTGAGTTTTGTCAAAGTAGTAATGGGTACTATTAGGAATACAGTTAGAAGCATAATTAGGGTAGCATACTATATGTGACCAATTTAAAGGTTTGAATTTTTTTTCCTCAGAAAGATTCTCTAGAAAGCTGGAACTTGAAAGAGAGGCCAGGGCTTCAAATGAGCTAGTGGCCCTTGTATGAGTATTATTATAACATGGGGTGCATCCTATGGTACTGTCGCATTTAAAGGAGGTGCTGGAGTAATTAAATGGCTTTAATTCTAGTGGGGTCATACGGAAACACAAAGGAGGGTTACACTCCCATCTGACTCTTAAAGAAAAAGAGGAACATGTATAATTGGCGGAGAAATTCAAAGCATCAAGGATTCATTAGCTATTGGGTAGGCTCTTATATGAGTATTATACCTGGAAGGAGTTTCTGGGTTAGGATGCCATATCCAACATTGGGCCAGGTTTTCTCCTGCTGCTAAGGTTTGAGAAGCATTTACTAGAAAATTTTCATCCCATTCCATTATACAGGGTGTAGATGAGTAGAGAATGGTTAATAGAAACAACAAAGACATTTTCATTTTAGACAATTATGGATATGATTCTACCCAGAAAGAAGTAAGCAAGCCTCTATATGAAGCAGACGACCAGTACGAATAGGAAGTTTCCAAGAAGTGCAACTATCTAGAACAACGGTGATTTTAGTACACTGTTATTGATTATTACTTATCTTTCTAGGGCTTCCTTCTTATAACTGTAAATCTTTAAGATCTTTTTCTAATACCCTAGCAAAGAGGTGGGGACTGTCCCTGAACCCTTGTGGCAATACAGTCCAAGTATATTGCTGATGTATTATAGTCTTTGGATCAGTCTACTCAAAAGCAAACAGATACTGAGAGTCAGGATGCAAAGGGATGGAGAAGAAGGCATTTTTCAAATCTAACACTGAATACCACTGAGCATCATCTGGTATCTGTGAGAGCAAGGTGTAAGGGTTAGCTAACTATTGGATGTAAAGGGACTACTGCTTCATTGACTAACCTTAGATCCTGGACCAGCTTGTATTCTCCCATGGGTTTTATCACTGGTAAGATAGGAGTGTTGCAAGGAGACTGACAAGGGACTATGTGCCTATGTTGTATAAATTTAGTTATGATGGGCTGTAATCCCTCCAAAGCTTCTTGTTTAATAGGATACTAATTCCTGTGAGGGTAATCTGACCTGGGTTTTAATTGGATTTTAACTGGTAATGCAGTCTTTGCTCTTCCTGGAATCCCTGACTCCCAAACTAGTAGGTTTACTGCATCTAAGATTGAAGTTGGGATTTCCTCCTGATTTTGAACGCTACTGATTATCATGACCTTACTTAACTCAAGTGGCACTTCAGGGAACAACAAGATGGTTCCCATTTGAGCTAAAAGGTCCCGGCCTAACAGAGGAATAGGGCACTGAGGAACAATAAAAAAGGAGTGTTTGAATATTTGACTCTTAAATTGGCAAGTGATAGGGAAGGTATAGAAATATGCCTTAAGAT
>PVIA01012231.1:0-39103 GCA_004024845.1 Tonatia bakeri
GAAGGAAGGAAGGAGAAAGAAAATAGTAGATTGTCAGAGAGAAGAGTTGCTAAAACAGAATGAGAGAGGAGTCGTCTATCCGTTGGCATGGGGTCTCTTCTTGTTGAGCTGAGTTATTGAGAAAACTAACAAGCCAGTTCCCCCCTTCCTTGGGGATTTAGAATGTGCCATTAAACGGGGAGCCCGGGTCTTGTCAAAGGAATGGACCTCAAGTTTAAAGGCTAAATGTCCTGTCCCTTGGAACGAACTACTTGGAAACGAGGGCTGCACTTTGCAGTCTGCAAAGCACACTTTCCTGTGTCAGAAATATGAGCAGGGCTCTCGTGTTTGCAGTGGAGGTCCCACTGCGGGTTGGATCAGATCATGCTCAGGTAAACACTGGGAAGAGGCAGTAGGTGGCTCATCTTGGTTTTGCAGTGCCCTAAGTTAGCAACACACACACACACACACACACACACACACTTTACTGTAACAACCCACCCCAGAATCTTCGGTGTGATACTGGTTTTACTTTTTAGATTTCACAGAGACCGATAATAACTTGTTAAGATCTTGGCCTCCTGACAAATTCCTCTGTGGAGCTTTGAGGCCTGACAGCCTGTCTCCAGGGAGCCCTGGACTGGGAGAGGTGAGGCCGGATTTTATAGGCCCAGACCATTCACCTCCAACCTGGTCCACGGTTCTCAAAGGGAAATGATTTTCTTTGCCTCTCCCAGGTTACAGTCAGAGGCCTTGGCCCCAGGAACGGTATTTCTGGTCAATAACGCCTTCCAGCTGTGCGGGGAGTTAGCATTCCAGCATTGTGCAGCAGAATCTATTTCCCCCATTGCCTTGTGCTCTCCTTGAATTAACTTGGCCTGCTCTCCCGCTTCTCCACAGATGGCCTCGCCTCCTCCCGTGTCCGCCTCTATTTTTTCATCTCCAACGAAGGCAACCAGAACCTGTTTGTGGTACAGGCCAGCCTGTGGCTTTACCTGAAGCTGCTGCCTTATGTCCTGGAGAAGGGCAGCCGGCGGAAGGTTCGGGTCAAGGTGTACTACCAGGAGCAGGGCCACGGAGATCGGTGGAATGTGGTAGAGAAGAAGGTGGACCTCAAACGCAGTGGCTGGCACACATTCCCGCTCACAGAGGCCATCCAGGCTTTGTTTGAGCGGGGGGAGAGGCGACTCAACCTGGACGTGCAGTGTGACAGCTGCCAGGAGCTGGCTGTGGCACCCGTGTTCGTGGACCCTGGCGAGGAGTCGCACCGGCCCTTTGTGGTTGTGCAGGCGCGGCTGGGTGACAGCAGGCACCGCATCCGCAAGCGGGGTCTGGAGTGCGACGGCCGGACCAATCTCTGTTGCAGGCAACAGTTCTTCATCGACTTCCGCCTCATCGGCTGGAACGACTGGATCATCGCACCCACCGGCTACTACGGGAACTACTGTGAGGGCAGCTGCCCGGCCTACCTGGCGGGGGTCCCAGGCTCAGCCTCTTCCTTTCACACGGCTGTGGTGAACCAGTACCGCATGCGAGGGCTGAATCCCGGCACGGTGAACTCCTGCTGCATCCCCACGAAGCTGAGCACCATGTCCATGCTCTACTTTGATGACGAGTACAACATTGTCAAGCGGGACGTGCCCAACATGATTGTGGAGGAGTGTGGCTGTGCCTGATGCAGCAGGGCTGTGGTGGTAGGGCGTCAGGACAGTCCTGGATGGGCTTTCTTGCAGCCCCTACGGGAAGTGGGTGCGTGGCGGGCTGAGTGCTGTTGTTCATTTGGGCTGCCCGGAAGGTGCCAGGGTGAAGCCTGAAGTATTTTTCTACTACTTTATCCAGCAATCAGTCAAAAGCAGAGCAAGAACCCTCAACTGACATGAAATACTTTAAAATGCACACGTAGACACGCACAGCCAGACGCATCCTGCCACCCACACCGCAGCCTCCAGGATACCAGCAAATGGATGCAGTGACAAATGGCAGCTTAGCTACAAATGCCTGTCAGTCGGAGAGAATGGGGTGAGCAGCCACCATTCCCACCAGCTGGCCTGGCCACTCTGAATCACGCCTTCGGAGCACACATAAAAGCACAAAGACAGACAAACACACAGAGTGAGCGTGCACCGGAGCCACTGAGAGGAGAGCAGATGCGGGGGTGGGGAGTGTGTGGGCAGGCTGAGGGCTGTGTGGCACCCTTTGCTTGTGCAAGGCCCGCTGTGCTTCAGCATCTCCTCACTCAAACCTGTCGGCAGCTTCCCCTGCCTGGATTCCTTGTGCTGTGGGACCAGGGGAGCCTGTCCTTTCTCTCCCAGAGAGGGAAGGCGTCCGTAAAGTGCACGATCTACCGGAGTCTGTGGAGCAGTGGCAGTGACCCTTTGACTGTGGCTTTGGCCCCTGGTGTGACTTATATGTGTGTTTGTTTTTGGAGTGGGGAGGGAGGGAGAGGAGAAGAGTCTTAATTTGATGCTTTAACTGATTGCTAGCAGTTGACAGGTTATTCATTCCAGTTGCATTAATTGAAAAGGGACTTTTCTACCAGGTAGGACTTCGTAAGTTAAAATCTGGATTGTTCTAAATGGAAAGAAGAAAAAGTTGCAATCTATTTCCTCTAGGGCTGGTTGGAGAGGAGTGGAAATGACCCCTAGGGCAAAGGGATGAGCCCAGAGGAGGAAATGGTGGGGTGGAGGCTTTCCAGAAATTCTGGGTGGTAGGGGGAGACAGGGTGCCCCTTCAGCAGGGGGCAAGGGAAAGGGAGCAGTTTAGCTGCTCTTGGGGAGATGGGGAGGGCTCTTGGCTGCTTTGCAGAAGTTGCCACGGTGCGTGGGCCCTGGTCCCCGGGACTGGCCATAGACCTGGTCCCCATCTGCTTGCCTGCCCGCCAGCCAGCCCCTCCTAGCACTTGCAGACCTGCCCAAACGCACATGATACAGCACTTGCCTATCTGCGTGTCAGAAGTGGCCATTGGCAGAGCATTGAACTTGCTCACCCTGAGGTGTCCAAGTGCCATGTGAACTATGCAATTTAAAGGGTTGACCCACACTAGACAAAACTGGACTTGTACGACTCTTTTTATATTTTTATACTTGAAGTGAAATCCTTTGCTTCTTTTTAAAGCGAATGATTGCTTTTAATGTTTGCACTGATTTAGTTGCATGATTAGTCAGAAACTGCCATTTGAAAAAAGAAGTTATTTTTATAGCAGCAAAAAAAAATACAGTTAAATGTATTATACATAATTTTGGAACCAAAGAGGCCAACAGATCAGTTTTAATTTTTATTAGATGGTGAGGCCGTCTTATATGAGGTAGACGCTCTGAACAATCCCTTGAGTGGCCTGCCAGTGTTTCAGGGTATAAATGGATTTTCTTTATTCAGTTTGATGCGTCTTTTCTATTCTCACACACCTGGAAGGTAGAGTAAAAATGACTGGTAGAATGCAGGTGTGTATCCTTCAATCCTCATGTTTGTGTTTATTTAATAAAGCTCCCTTTAGGTTCTGTTTCATAATAATTTAAAACCAAACGATTTTCCCATAGACTTGCTGTTAAAGTATTTTACATTTGTGTACAGTGTAAGAAAATAAAAGATTGAGTGTCACAGGCTTCCCGCCTTGTGTGTTTTCTCGGGGAGGGCGCTGGAGGGGCGGCTGGGAGGAGGGTGAGGGCAGGTGTCCAGCTCTGACTTTGGCCGCCCTGAGGCCCACTCCAGGCACTCTGAGTCCTCCACGAGCACGATGCCGAGAGTCTAGGGACGGTGGCAGGGGATCAGAATGAAGGACAATTAACAAGTCTATGAATTACACGTTTGTTTACCCTTCTAGCCTCAAGAGTAATTACATTTCACCAAGGCTGCGTCTGTCATCATTTGAAAGTGCCGGGTAAGCCCCCGTCCCTGGAAGGAGATGTAAGATCCGGGAGGCTGTGGGCCACCTGACCTCTGTGCCCACCTCCATGTACTGACAGAGACGCCTGGAACTCAGAGGAGATTAGTATCTTCGGGTAGGAAGAAAAACAAACAGGGCAGGACATGCTAATTGTCCTTTGCTGCGGGGGTGGTAACTGGTGGCAGGTGATGTGGGGGGATTGGTAGTAACCAGAGGCGAACTGCAGCTACAGGTGTGACCTGAGACACCCATGAAGTGGTGCTGTCCTGCAGTCCTTATATCATGCTTTTCTGTGAAATGGTTCAGTCTTCATTTTCCAGGGTTTGGAATCTTAAGCTCAGAAAGGTTCAGAGCTTGCCTGAGGTAATACTGTTGGGACAGGCACCATGGGCACTTGAACCATGGCTGGTCCACCTGTTCCTCTGCGAAGGTGGCAGCCTTAAGGCCCTGCCTTTGTCTGAACCTCTACAGGGTCAGTGGGGCTGCTTGTTTTCTTGGATCATGTGGTCTTTCCAGAAAGTCTTAGGACATTTGAGCAGGGGGGACCTTATGGATTATCCAACCCCATTAAGTGAACAATGGGGAAACTGAGGGAGGCCCCAGGCAGCTGCAGGAGCATATCTTACACAGCCAGCTGGCAGCAGGAGGCAACCCCCGGCCTCTGTCTTCTTCCATTCTTTGCCTATTCAAGAAAGCTACTGCTCGGGCAGGTTTTCATCCTGCAGGGTAGATTTATTGATCCATTGTCTTGAGACGATCTACAAGTTAATAGGGGAGAACAACATTTCATTTAGACAGACCTGCCCCTCTCTTTTGTGGTGGGTGAGGCCCAGCAGCTGGTGGCTCCAGGACCTCCACCCAGCTCCTGCCCAACCCCTGGCCCTGGCGTTTTTTCGGGCAGCTTCTAGGAGAGGGAGCTCAAGAGTCACCAGGGGGGCCTCTGCTGTTTGGATATGGAGCACCCCTGGGGGCCCTCCTGGACTGAGCTTCACAAAGTTGTCCATGGGCTCTGCAGCAGCCCCAGGAAAGGTCTGGGACTCAGCATCACCAGGCCAGGGGGCCAGCAATTGTGGTTCCTGCATGGGGCTCTACCCCTGTGGAGTCTGAGCCCTGGGGCAATGGTGGATGGCAATAACTGTTCTGAGAAGTGCAGTGGGACAGGCACACCCCGCTGTCCCAGCGCTGGATGTTCCCCAGCAGGGCTCTGAACTTCCTCCTGTGTACCTGTGGTCTCTGGCTTCCCTGCACCTTCCCCCGCACTCAGTCCTCAGTCCTTTTCTTTGGATTGCTCTTTCCCATTCCCTCCTCTTGTCTTCCCGATGCGCCAGGCTGAGGGCCCCACCTCTCTCTGAATATGCCCCTGGAGCCCCACTGCAGGCCTCAGGAGCAAGGCTGCCCACTGCCCCCCAGGTCCAGTGCCTTTGACCTAGAGCCCTCCTGCTCTGCTTTAGGGTTCCTCTCCCCTCCTTCCCTCTGTCCCTTTCATCCTTCTTCAAGGCTGTTATCCTCTCATATGACCAATGGGTCAGGCAGGGCCAGACCAAGACACAGGCTGTCTCCCCGCCGCTGCCTCAAATGTCTCTAACACCCACCCACTGATTCTTGAGGTCCCTGCAGCTGCCTAGACCTCCTGAGAGGGGTGTCCATAGGCTGCTGTCACACCATGGACACTACTTTGGACTGAAGAAAGTGCACCTTTGTAGGCAAAGAAGTAGAAACAAAACACCCTTGTGGGCAGAGGCCCTGGGAACAACCTCAGCCTAGTTACTAGGCTTTCATTGGGGTGTTTTAAGCAAATGACTAATGAACGGTGAGCTTTGCAAGAGGAGCTGGGCCTGCTGCGTGTGAGGCATGGGGTGTGAGTGGGGTGGGTGTGGCAGACTCTGGGTGTGCTTGGCTGTGCAGGCAGTGGGGATGGCTCTGAGTGGGAGTGGAGGGGGACTTGTGGGTGAGGTTGAGTGATGGTTGTTTGGTGACTGTAGGTATGACTGTATGCCCAGCTTAAGGGGTGTGAGACTGTGACTGTGGCTGTGTATGATTGACTGTGTGTGAGTCTGGGGTGTGTGGTTGGCTGTCTCTGAGGTTACGTTGGAGAGTGTGAGACCTTGTGGGTTTTGAGACTGTGGGATTATGCCATGTGGCTCCATGTCTGGCTGTGTGTATTTCTTGCCATTTTCATTTTCATCCTTATCAAGAGGTGATGCACCTGACCAGTTATGGTCTTTGTGATAGGGGTGGTTATGCCTTTTAATTTGGGTTATTGCTGGCGACCTCCCTGCAGTTAGAATCTATGATCGCCCTCATGCTGGGCAGGTGCTGGGTGAGCTGGGCACGGATGTGGTGCTAGGCACCATTTCTGTGGCCTGTGTGGTTACCCTCAGTGCCCTATCCTGGCCACTCAATGCCAGAGGTCACCATGGTATCCCTGCAGCCCTAAAGTCAAAGTGCTTTGAAAGTGGAATGGTATCATCTGGTCAGTTGTTCATGCACTCAGCAAACATTTTCTGTGTTCTGGGAGGTTATATATTATCTCAGTTCAGTCCTAACAGCAATCCAGAGATTCAGGGAGAATAGATACCATTATTTCCATTCTAAAGGTGAGGAAATGAAGGCCAAGGAAGTCCTTCACTGAAGGTGGTAGAACAGAGATTTGCCCCCAGGAGCTGTATCCAAGGTTGATTTACAGCCACCAGTCTGCCCAGGAGCGAGGTGAGGGCAGACGTGGCTGTTTTGGGCCTACCTGAAAGGGAGGAGAGACTGGGGCCCAGTGTTTTCTCGGCTTTTACTTGGGAAGGTACTGCTCCCCCTGCCCCTGCCCATGACTCCAGCTGGGCATATCAATGGCATCTGTGCAGTGAGCTGCTTTTCCCTCTGGCTGTGGGGTCAGCCTGCCATGCACCATCCCCACTCTCTCTATGGCCACGTGGGTGAGATTCTGGGGAAATGGACTAGGGATTTAGTGAAGCAGAGCGGGGAAGGAAGCCAGTGGCCTTGCCTCTGGGCCTGGTAGTGGTGGAGGAGGCAGCCTGACAATCTCATTGAGAATAGGCACTGGCAACATGGGTTCAGGGCCAGCAGCCTGGTTTTGCGATCCCAGACTGGCTTAATGACAATGTCTGCAATGTGGCCCAGAGGCTCAGGGGGTTGTCGTGAGCACTGAAGGGCCCGTCTCTATGTGGCTTTGCGGTTGCCATTTTCCATCCCATCCCTCTGTTAAGAACAGTGCTGGGTGCCCAGGCAGGGAGCCGCCCCTCCTCTGAGAGGCCGGCTCTGGAACTCCTCTTTCGTCCTCAGTTATTAATTCAGTGAATATTCCCAGAGGCCATGGTGATGGCGATGTTAGCTATCATTTGTTGAGAATTTACTGCCATCAGATAGATTGTTTCACACACCATCTGGTTAATCTTTACAATATCTCTGCTAGACAGGTGAGTGCCCATTTGACTGATGAGCAAGTTGAGGCTCAGGGAACTAGAGCATCTTGCTGGAGGCCTCATAGCTATTCAGGGGACACAGTCAAGTCTGTGGTCTTCTAGATGCTGCCTCCACTCCCTTCATTGTTCTGAAGAGAATCTCAGGGCCCTGAGCCCGGAGGACTGAGGGACATGGAGGAGGAGGTGGGAGGGAGAGCTAGTGGGGGCTGCTGCTGGGTATACCTCAGAGAAGCCCTTCAGAAGCCTCTCAGCTGTCCCCTAGCCCTCTTCCTTCCCCCCATCCCACCCCCATAGAGGACACTTGAGGGTGCCTACCTGAAGGTCAGTCCCACCTGGTGAGAATGGCCACTCTGTGAGCAGGAATGGACCTGTCTGAAGTTATTGCTGACTCCCGGAGAATCTGGTGAGGGCAAGGACCCACTTAGGTACCGAGAAAATGCACACTGACCATGTTTGCATGTAGGGCCTGAAGGAACGATTCTCAAACAGAGAAGATTGCAGAAGGAGGCTTTACTGCCTGCCTCCAGCCCAATTACAGGGAGCTTCAAGTGGCCTCTTCATCCTCGGGGGATGGAGGCAGCATCAGTTTTCAGTTTCCTGGAGGAGGTAGGCACACTCACTAGATCCCAGTGGTGGGGATAGAAGCAGATGGGGGTGCCAGTGGGAAGGTGGCCCTGTTCAGCTTGCATGGCTTTTTGCAGTGGACATTCTGGGCTGCTAGTGCCTCATGCTCCATGCAGGCCCCTGCTCTGCCCCCTGGCCTTTTCCTCCTACCTTTCCATTCAATTTCAGCTCCCCGTGCCCCCTCCCCAACCCTGCACTGATCAGATCCATCTCCCTCTCCAGCCTTAGGGATGAGGGTGAAGGTACAGTGTTTCCTGGGTACTAACCCCCCAGCTCTTGTCCGGAAAGAGGGGTGTGGGGCTGGGTTTGCTGTAGCCCTCCCCTCCTCATTACTGCGGCCCCTTCAGGTGCAGCACAGTCAGGCTCTAGGGTCCCCGGGTGGGAAAGGGAGGCTTTTCTTGGCACGGGGGCACTTGCGAATGTGTATGTGTTGGGAGGACACGTGGGGTCCGTGAATCTGATGGACATGTCTGCCCTCCAGGGAGCACTGAGCCTCAGGGACAGAGCCCTGGGCCTCCTCGCGACCACAGCCTGCTTTGTAGGCCACTGGGGAACCACCTGCTATACCAGGTATGGCACCGCCCCTGGTCTGAGAGTGAGGGTTGTCAGGCTCTGCGCTGGGGTGTAGGGTAACACCTCATTTCTCAAAGGAACCCTGTAACGGAAGTAAGTCGCTGCCATCATCTCCCACAGATGGAGCTCCCAGGAGGCCACCTCATTCCCAGGGCCACAGTGCTCTTAGGCACGTGAGTTCTCTGCACCGACCCTGAGACAGCCTCCTAGCTTTTCTGCCCTGAGAGGGGCTCTGAGGACCCCTGGGCCCCTTTGAGCCCTTGTGCTTCCCTAGAAGGGGGTACAGTAACAATTGGCTTGCTTGACCAGCCCTGGAATTGTTCCCTGATGACCTGAAGTTGTGGAAACAGTGCCTTTCGGTACTTTACCCCTGGTGGGGGCGGGGGGGGTGTGGGTGGAACACATTAGCCCTGTTTAGCTGATGCCGCTAGACCCCATCAAAGGGCTAGAGGCTATCCCCCTGACCTGTGGTGGAGGCAGCTGCAGGCCAGCACTGTGGGGAGGTGTGGAACAGAATTTCTTTCAAAAACTTGCCCCTGGCATTCTCCTGCCCCTCCCAGGTAATGTTTTAAGAAAAACTTGGTGGACCCTGTCTCTCCCCTGCATAAAATCCTCCAAGGCCCCACGGCCCCAGAAAGAGGTCTGACTGCTAATGGTCTCACCAGGGCCCGAGGCCTACTGTTCATGTCCCCTCTGGAGCCACAGGCCCTGCCTGCTTTCCAAGCTTGGGCTAAGGTTCCCATCCATAGCTCATGCCTTCACCTCTGTTGCCCCCCAAATGCCCTCCTTCACCCAGAACACCCTTTCTCTCCTCTTTACCTGCGATTGGGATTCACCCTCAGGGTCCTGGAGTCAGAGTCCTGGCTGCCAAGGCTCACGGAACTCCTCTCTCAGTCTCAACTGTGTGGTCACCCCTCTAGGCTACACCCCTGGACTCTGGGGGCAGTGGGGCTCACAGTCCTAAGGCTGGGACAGAATCAGTGCTCAATACCCACTTGTTAAATGAGTGAAAGAACACCAGTCTCAGGGTGAGAAGTCTGACCCCAGTCGCCCATTTCCCTGCTGGAACACCTGAGGCCAAGGGGCCAGTGGGACCTAGGATGAGGCCCAGCCCAGGCTAAGACCAGAAGCTGGTGCTCCTGACCTGGTTGGCAGCTCTGATCACATCTTTGTTATTTTTCTCCCTTTTAAGAGCATCTCATGCCCCACAGGTGATTCATGCAAAAGCATTTTCAGAAGCCTGTAATTTGCCTGCAGCGTTCAGACTTCACAGTGGAGCGCAGCCTCATGCACACATGGCTGCTATTGCCGCAGGCCAAGGCAGCGTTAACCCAACTGGGTGGCACCCAGTGCCCAGGCTGCAATAAAGTGCTGGCTTCCTGGTTTCTCCCCAGGACTCTCGGCACAGCGGGGAAGGCATCCCGTCCTGCCCTTGTCTTCCACTCCAGGAAAGTGCAGTTTGTCTCCTGAGGGTATCTCATAAAAGCTCAGCTCTAATGAATCAATCACTGAGAGATGAACTGGTTAATGCTGGGCCTCACTTCCCTGTGGATGACTGGGATGTTAATGAGTGGCAATTACTTCGTCATTAATAATTAGTGCTCCAACTGTGCTGGGGAAGCAGTGGAAAGTACACAACTCTCACAGACCAGCCCACCACCCAGTGCAGCTCACTATCTTCCTCGGAGGGTCTGAGCAAGGCCCATGACGGTGAGGCCTCTTCGCTGTTTCAGTGAGAGAAGATGCCCCAGACCAGGGGTCCAGGGACTGGATGCAGGAGGCAGATTGTGAGCTCCACGAGGGCAGGGGCCCCGTCTGCTTGTGCACTGCTGTGTGTCTCCAGCACAGGGAATGGCACCTGGCACACAGCAGGTGCTCAATAAACACTGATTGATTGCCTGATACAGGCCCTCCTACTCAACTGTTTTGTGATCTCAGGCAAGTTTTTTGCCCACTAGCCTTTGTTTATCTCATTTGAAATTAGATTGGACTAGATGATTCATTCATTTATTCATTTCTCTAGTCATTCATTCATTGCTCTCACTTCATTTCACAACTGTCTATTATGTGCCAAGCGTGGAGTCAGTTCCCTACCCAGGAGCCAGCGTGCCTGTCTCTATGAGGACAGTTACCTGCAGCAGCCATGCGTCCCTGCCACGACCAGCAGCCATTTCCATCAGAGAGGCTGGGCCCCTGGAGGTTTGGGATGGCATTCAGAGCGGCAGGGTGTCCTGAGGCAGCGTCATGGAGACTTCAGCTCCCAGTCAGAGCCCCAGGTGCATCCACGGGCCCCCACCTGTAAGTCTCTTGGATTACGCCATGTCTCTTGGTGAGATGTCACCATGATGGTGGGGCAGAATGTTGTCTCTAAACAGCGTCGCGCCTCTTCCGAGCCCGAGGCCGGGCGGGCCCTCCTCACCTGCTGCCCGTCTGGGGAGCCTGGGGAGATGGCCGCAGTGCGCAGTCAGCAGTGTGCTGGGGTGGCGTTGGGTAGTCCGTGAAAGTTAAAGACCGAAGCTCCTGTTCTGTATTCGGTGACTTGTGAGAAGGTAGGCCCTCCGAGGCGGGGTGGGAGAACCTGTCGCTGAAAGCAGGTGTGTCATTGGCTGATTAGCTCACAGAAATGTGGGGAGCCCATCAGAGCTCTTCTGTAGGGGAGAGCCGAGGTGGAGAGAGGGGCTGTGACTCGCCCGAGGCCCTGCAGCTAATTGAGCTCCATGTGGCAGCCCAGACACTTCCTTGGAGTTGGCTCTGTGCTGGCTCTGTGCCTGGGACTGCAAGGTCCCTCCTAAGCAGAGCCTGAACCCCCAAGATGTGATCCTGACCTGGCGCCATGATACACATGAGCATGCCCACAGCCACTAAGGTGAGAGGTGGGGCTGTGGAAGCAGAGGGGGAAGGCTTTCTGGTGGGGGCTGGTTTTGGCTGGATGGTCTTAGGGCACCTTTCTGCAGGGCCCATACTGGCCACAGAGTTCTCTGCCCTTGCGGTTTCCCAACAGGCAACAGAAGCCGGGGCTAAGGGCTTGGCCCTGTAGATAGCCTATGGCTCAGCTTTCAAACTCCAGCTCCACCCTATCCTAGCTGTGTGCCCTAGGGCTTTTTACTTAACTTCTCTGTGTCTGAGTTCTCTCATTATAAGATGGGGCTAATGTTAGCATTTACCTCACAGGCTTCTGTGGATTAAATGAGATCACAAAAATAATAGCTACCATGATTGAATCTTCATGAGGTGCCAAGCACTCTTCTAACCCTTGACATATTTTAACCCAAATAATCCACCACAGCCCTAGGGGCTGTTGCTATTTCTATTCCACAGATGAGGAAGCAGAAGTGATTTCATGAGTGACTGGCCCAAGGTCACACAGTATGGCAGGGAGGAGCTGAGATAAAATCTCAGGTCCTAGGGCACTGTGCTCTGGCCTGTGGTGTCTGTACTGTGCTGGCCTCATGAAGTTGGCTCCCTCTGGGAAAGTGGTGAACCTCCTCTCTCCCTTCTGCCTGCCTCAGGCCTTGCAGAACTCCAGCCAGTCCTCTCAGGGCCACCAGGATGGCCATGACCCTGCTTCTAGGCCGATGCTGAGAGAGCATTCTGGAGGTGTTGAGAAAAGAGTGAAGCAAGCAATCCAGCACACCTCAGAGTCCATGCTCTCTTATTCCCTATCTTTAGCCTCAGATCTCCTCCCTCGGCATGTGGCCATGGACTCCCCACTGCCATCAATAAGGGCCACGAGCAAGGCACAGATTGGGGAGCAAGGCTGATGGGCACAGAGGGCAAGTGCTGGCATGGTTCATGGTTGGAGCCATGGTCTGTCCAGGAGCCGGGTCACAGTAGGTGGTGATTGGGCTGAAAAGAGCTCAGGGGATGTCCTGCCCTGGGAGCTCCCACAATGTCCTGCCACCAGTTCTAGACCTGGGTTTGGTCAACTATGCCCGGAAGGCCAAATCCACAAGAGAAGAATGGTTTTTACATGCTTAATGGTTAGGAATAAATCAAAATAAAAATAATACTGTAGAATATGAAAATTAGATGAGGTTCAAAATTATTGCTTGTAAAATTTTATTGTAATATAGCTGTCTTATCCGCTTGTAGAGTTACTTTGCAGTTTGGCTTATAAAGCCTAAAACATTTACTGTCTGACCTATTACAGAAAAAATTTGCCACCCATCTTTGGCTGGATAGATATTCCTGGAGACCACTGCAGTTCCCTCCTTCATCCTCCTCCTGGGAGCCCCTTCTGGGAGGCCACTGCACCTCCAGGGCCCTCCTGGTGCTTGTCGCGGCAGAGGTTGACATGTGACCCTAGCCAAGGCAATCACGGCTGGCCGGCGGAATGTTGAAATTCGCTGTGAGTCTCTCTCAGACCCTTAGAGGGAAAGGTCCTGGAGGGCTAAGGGTAGCACTTCCTGGGTCCTCAGAGCCCAAATAGCGCCCAGCCCAGGGTAAGACTAAATAAATAATGGGAAAAGGTTGTACTAAAACCAACAACACCTCCTCACACCCACTAGGATGGCTACTATAAAAAAAATAAAACAGCAACAACAACACAGAAAACACCGACTGTGTGCCAGGATGTGGAGACACTAGAACACTTGTGTGTGTGTCATTGGCGGGAATGCAGACTGGTGCAGCCACTGCGGAAAACAACATGGAGGTTCCTCAAAAAATTGAAAATAGAACACTAAATGATCCAGCAGTCCAACAGCTGGGGCTCAAACTGAAAGAAGGGGCTCTAATAGACATACGTTCCTAGCAGCACTACTCACAGGAGCCAAAATGTGGAAGCAACCCAAGTGGCACTGACAAACACATGATCAACAAAGTGTGGCCTGCACATACAGTGGGAGGTCATTCGGCTCAGGACGGAAGGAAATCCTGACACACGCTACAAGGACGAAACCTCAGGACATTAGACTAAGGGAAAGAAACCAGTCACGCAAGGACAAGTACTGGATGATGCCACTTACCTGAGGTTCCTAAGGAGTTACATTCACAGAGACAGAAAGTTGAATGGTGGCTCCCAGGGGCGGGAACCGAACAGGTAGTGTTTGATGGGGCTGGAGTCACAGTGTGGAGTGTGAAAGGGTGCTGGAGGTGGGTGGTGGTGACAGTCGCACTATGGTGTGACTGTGCTTAATGCCACTGAACTGTACACTTAAAAATGGTTATGACGGTGAATTTATGTTATGTGTATTTTACCACAATTAAAAATTGAAAAAGAATTTGAACAACCCCACGGAAGAAATGATTTCCCCCGTCTCTGCCTCCCTGGAAGCAGGCATCACTGCCCTCTGGTCTCACTCTTCTCCGGGGCCACATGCTGAAGGACTTACCTTGCCTCGGACTTGTCCACCTGGGAGGGTCCCTCCATGAGTGAGTAGTCGTGTGTGTGACATGTCCCTTTGAATGCCAGGCCTCTGCTGGAGTGGAATTCAGAGGCAAATGTCACAGCCACTCCCAACAACCCTGCAAATGGTACCAAGGGTGGTCCCTGAGGGAGCGGGCTGCCCGGGGAGTCTCCTCGGAGAAAATTGAAGTTCTCATTGTTAATGCCAGACCTGCCTAAGGCTAGGCCATCTGGAAGAACACCCTGGACCAGCCCACTTGGTTAGGTACAGTCTGCAGGACTCAAAGGCTCATTGGGCCCTCTAGGACAGCTGTTGCCTTCGCTTACAGGGCCCAAGGGGATGTGAGTTCACAGTCTCTAAGCATGTTCTATTTGCCAGACACTGGGTGGGAATATTCCTACTTCACTGTAGTCTACAATACCCACGGGATGTGGGTACCATGAGCTCCTGCCTATCTTTGGGTTGCCTTGTGGCTCTGGATCAGGGGTTTTAAGGGCTCCAGAAAGGCCTTGCCCTTGGGCTCTGAGACCGAGGGGCCCAGGAGGGATTAGGATCGTGCTAGGGCCTGCCAGAAACACTTGGCATTGTCCCTAAATGCCCTTCTAGAACTTTCCTGCTTGGGCTCTTACAGATAGGCCCTTAGCAAACTGAGGTGTGCTTGGGCCAGAGCAGGTGGCTGCAGATACACAGGAGAGCCCAGGTGAGTCAGGAGTAAGAACGGAAACTGTGGTCCTCATGGTGGCTGTTTACTAAGGGCTTTCTGTGTGCCAGAACAGTAGTAGATCCATGTATGAAACATTTTCCATCACATCTTCATAGTTCTTTGTCCAGGACCTAAGAGGCCACTGCGGGAGCCCCCAGAAGGGCACCTAACCCTGCCCAGAGGCCTAGGAACAGGTGCATCAAGGAAGTCTTCCTGGAGGAGGCAGTCCCTGAGCTGACTGTTATAGGACAAATGGGAGATGGCCAGGAAAGAAGGACAGATAGAAAGTGGATGGCCTTGGCCTTTAGTGCTCCCCAGGCTTTCTTTACCACAAGTCAGGCCCTTGATAACCCTGATTTCACACCTCCTTCACAATCCCCGCCCCCTGCCCCCACTTCCACCTCAGGGTCCTGCTTCAGCACCTGATTCATCAGGCCTGTTGGCAAGATGAACCATTGTAAGAGAGCCCCTTCAAAGGGATAATCAATCACTTTTTTTTTCTTTAAAAAAGGATATCATTAACTGACGGTTTCATTATCATTGTAAGGCATATCCACTGAGAGAATTAGGAAAACACAGAAAAGTAAAAGAGACATAAAAAAGTCATCTTAACCCCAGCAACCAGGGGATGCCCACAGTGAACGTGCGGGCATGCGGGCCTGTGCTGTACGGTGCTGTGTATGTTGGTCTCAGCTGGCCCTTCCCACAACATGATACCCCATGCAACCACACATTTTGTCAAAAGGGGATTTTGATGGCTGTTTCTTAATTTAGGGCCTTTTTTCATATTGTTGGATATTCCAGATTTTCTCCTTTGTAAGTAATGTTGCAATGGACATCTTGTGGCCATTTTTTTATCGATGGGCATGCATATCAACCACGAAGATGGTACTAGAATGGTGAGGAGAGGCACTCTGCAAGCAGGCCACCAGGCTGAGAGCCTCGCCTCTCAAACTCTAATGTGACACAGGACTCCTGAGGTCTTGTTAAAGCAGATTCTGGTTTAGTGGTTCTGGGTGGGGACAGAGGTTTTAGTTTCTAACCAGCACCCAGGTGAAGCTGATGCAGGAGTGGGGTGCTTTGAGTAGCAAGGCCTCTTTGAAGACTTCCACTACCAGCCTGTATGGACTCGGGGTAGGGACCTTTAGCTGGTCAGGACTTCTCCTCTTCCCTGGGCTCTTGGGGAAGTGCAGGCCCTTTGTGGGTTGCCTGTAGGTCCTGGGCAGGTTTGCAGCCGTGGTCTTCACACTGAACCCCTATAACAGTTCTCCCAGAGCTGCCTGGGGGCTCTAATTCTCAGTCACCCTTGAGGATCCCCGAGGCTTCCACATGGCCAGCCTCACTCTGGCTCATTCATGGCCATCAGTCTGCAGTAAGGCTGATGTCGGCTGGCATGGGTCATTCCTCTCTAAGGCCTTTGGACCCACAGATGTGCCTCGTTTTTCCCATCAGTAAAATGGGCTAGTAATAGATCCTACTTCTCAGGGATTGAGCAAGATGATCCACACAGGGTGGGCAGCACATAGCAAGCACTTAGTTTTGTTAGCTCTTAGTAAATGAGCAGTGGGTGACGGAGGATGAGGACACAGGCTGAGCTGGCCCCATTCTGATTTTCCCTGTATTGTCACTTCATCTCTCGAGAATCTTCAGCTCACCTGTGGACTACCCTCCATTCACTTTACACCTTCTTATGAGTGTCCGCAGGGTGCCTGCGCTGCAGTAGTGGTGAGGGACGCGGACACGGTTCCTGTCCTCCCCGAGCCCACTCCTGTCCAAGTGAGGGTGACAGACATGAACAAGGAGATAATAACAAATCCAAGTAAATAATAGAAGGCACTTTCACAGACTGCAGCCAGGGACACCTGTTTTAAGATTTTATTTATTTATTTTTAGAGAGAGGGTAAGGGAGAGAGAGAGACCGTGTCAGAGAGACTGTAAGCAGAGAGAGTATCAGTGTGTGACAGATACAGGGCTCTGCTGCCTCTCGCACACCCCCAACTGAGGGCCTGGCTCGCAACCCAGGCATGTGCCCTGGCTGGGAATTGAACTGGCGAATTTTTGGTTTGCCAGTCGGACTCAATCCACTGAGCCACACCAGCCAGGGGGACTCCTGCTTTAGATGACGTAGTTGGGTAAGCTGCACTTCAGAGGGCAGCACAGTTCAGCTGCTTGCTCAGAAGGAGCTAATTGCCAAAAAGGTTGTGTCAGGATGGGGTGGGTAGAGCAGTCTAGACAAATGAAATGGTATATGCAAAGGCCCTGAAGCAGGACAGCTGGGCATGTCGCAGAGACTGGAAGAAGCCTAGTGGAGTCAAAGCGAGGTGAGCAGGGAGAGGCCGCCACCACCCTGCCAGAGGGGCAGCAGCTGGGCCATTCTGCCTTTGTGTGATAGAGCACCAGGGGGTCTTTAATTAGGGTGTGACATGACTTGATTTAAGTTTTCAGAAGATCACCCTAGCTGCTGTGGGGAGAATGGGCCTTAGCAGGTCAAGAGAGGTTAAGCAAGCCAAGCCAGAAGGCTCCTGTGCATAGGGACTGGGACAGGTGGTGGCTTGAGATGCACTGAAGAACCTGCCCTCAGGTGGGACTCTGAAGGCAGGACAGGCAGGCTTGGTGATGAACAGGGGAGGCTCTAGGACCATGAAGCTTGAGGCATTGGTGTGGAGAGGAGGCCAAGAAGGACCAAGAAGGTGGCCTGACTCTTCTGGTTGCTGAACGGGGTCCGTGGGGAAGCCCAGATGGAGCCCAAGGGCTGGGTGTGGGAGGCAGAAATTGTTGCCCTACCAGATGGGACCTGCTTTCTTTTGCTCTCAGGGTCCTGACTTCTTCCCCTGCCTAGGCCACCTTGGAGCCCTGCTGCACAAGCTGAGGCTGTTTATCTTTGTGGCTGCAGGCCTTCTGTCCTGGGGGCTGGGAGCTGGGAGATTAGGACATTCTTTTCTGGTCACCAGGTAGGCTCCAAGGCTTCATTCCCACTTCATCCTCTCATGGTACCCTTTCTTGTGGAGGAGGACAGAGATTTCTATTGTCCAGCATTCCAGGGCACCTGTGGGGCTGTTTCCAGAGAGAGATGAGCATGGAGTGCTTGTGGGTGCTTGTGTGTGTGTGCACACACATGTGATGGATTTGGGGGGCACTGAATGGGATGGGTTTGGCTGTATGCTGCAAGTATCTGAGGAGAAGCCTCAGAACACTTTCCAAACTCACACAATGATGAGAGCGATAGAATTTCCTATGCCCAGGCCACAGCCAAGACTCACTTAGGTAAGGCCACCAGCAGCCTGGGACTAGGTGGGAATGCAATGGCAGGGGGAGGCATAAGTCAGTAAACCTGGAAATGTATGGAAACTATGGTGGTGGTGGAGGAGGGTTCCAGATGCAAACTGATTGGGAAATAGGCAGTTCCAGCCAAGTTTCCCAAATTTTCAGCGCCATGAAGGGTATGTGTTCTCCAAGCCACTCTCCTAGAGAACCCAAATCTGTCTTTATCTGGTGCTGCCAGATTAGACCTGCCTGATTCACTTTGCATGGTGCATTCCATGCAGCCCAAATGCAAGGTGGGGACCCTAGTAGGTGCTGATGGGTGGGTAGGGGAGGGAGATGGGAGATCCACCCAAGCCAGCCCCAAGCACTGAGAAGGCCTTTCAAAGGCCTCAGGCCTGGAATCATCTCACAGTAGTCTCAGGAGGTATGCAACAGCCCAATCCTATTGTAATATTCCTTCAGTGACTGCTAGCAGATAGAAGCCCAGAGACACTGCTTGACTTCCCCAAGGTCACCCAGCCACTGGAAGACCAGCAAGGCTAAACCCAGTTGGTAAATTTAAGGATACTCCATGAACCAGGGCCCCCTAGAGTCACTCCTTTCTCTATCCTTTCCTCCTTTTCTCTCTTTTCCTTCCTTGTCACTCAAGAAAAAATTTATTTAAATATCACTACAAAGCCAACTGTGCCTTCAGAATTGCTAACCTGTGATAGTCTCCTCCTGGAGGTAGGGGCCCTCTGGCCTGAGAAGGGCTTGTGGGTAAACTTGCAAGGAGCTATTTCTAAGGAAAGAAAAAAGAAACTAGATCACAGAGCCCTGGGGAAGGGCTGTGGCTGGCATAGAAAAGAACAATCCCATCAGCAGGCAGGCTGGCTGGGGGCTCCTCCCCATAGCTGGGATTGGGGACCCATCCTAGGGGCATTTCTGGGGCCCCAGAGGCAGGAGCAGGGCTTGTCCTCAGAACCTAATTCCTGAGTGTGTGAGCTTAGACAGGTCCAGGGATGGCCACAGGCGACTATACCCTGGAGGCATCAGTGACCCACTACCACGCACACCAAATGTAATGTTCTGCCTCTCTATCTGTCTTTCTGTCAGGCTGAATTTCTGCCTTACTCACCTGGGCCTTGAGTCACCTCGTTTCAAAATGCTATCCAGTTCCTGGAACAGAGCTGGGCATCAGGGGGTGGGCCTGAGTCATTTATGCCCCGGGGACCTGCCTGCTCCATGATCCCAGGAAGCACCAAAGGCCATCTGGAAGCCTGGAGGGACTCAATGACCATTTCAGCCTCAGAAGAGGTCAGATTCAGGCATCGCTGGTCTGCAAGGGTGAGGGGAGAGGGGCATTCAGGGGGACATCCAGGCCTGGCACCTAGGAAGAGGAGTTCTGCCAGGCAGTTCCTGGTTGTGGTGTGAAGGGGAGAAGGAGGGAAGAGGTGGGTTGGTGGGGTGGGGTGGTCATGGTCGAAGGGGTGAGAAGAGTTGAGCTGAGTTGGAGGACCCAGCATAGTGCTTAAAGACGTGGGCTCTAAAGCCAGGCTGTCTGAGTTGAATCCCTGCTCTACCATTTCCTGCGGTGTGTGTCTATGGGCAAGTGACTTCCCTATTTAAGCTTTAGTTTCCTTGCCTATGATATGGGCATGATGATAGTAGTGTTGCCCTCATTAGGTTGTGGAGAGAATAAGACAATGCATATATGATGCTTGGCACTTAATAAATGCCCAGTAAATGTATAGCTATCGTTGTCATCTTATCACTAGGAGGGAAGGATGTAGGCCTGGCGCCCAGGAGCCCAGGAGAGAGCTTCTGGGCAGAGAGAGGGAGTTGGGACCATTTCCGTCTTGGGGGCATCTGGATGGGAGTGGAGGTAAGGAGTAGGTGAGGTTACCTGGGGTCATCATGTGAGAAGAGGGAGGAGAAGGGAGGGCTGAGGATGGACGGAGTCTGTGAAAGATGAACATCGAAGGGTCTGGCAGGTTGAAGGGAGGCCAGAAGGGTGAGTGCACAACCAGGGGGTTCTGTGCTCACCACCCCAGTCCCAGTGCCAGACCTTAATGGGCCCGTATCTACTTAAAAAGGAATTAATGAGAGTGTTGCTGAGATAAAATGCACATACCACACAATTCACCTACTTGAAGTGTGTAATTCGATGGTTTTTAGTATAGTCATGGAATCGTGCAACTATCACTGCAATCAATTTTCGAACGTTTTCCTCACCCCAAACCCCATCCTATGCCCATTTGCAGTTATTCCCATTTTTCCTCTACCCTACCCATAGCCCCAGGCTAATTAACATTCTTCTCATGTCTATGGATGTGCCTGTTGCGGATATTTCATGTAAATGAAAGCACACAATAGAATCATACAAGCCTTTTGTAACTGGCCTCTTTCCCGTGGCACAGTGAGTTCTAGATTCATCCATGTGGCGGCACCAGTCGGTACTCCATGGTTTTTAAAGGCTTAATGACATCCACTGCAGGACATGGCCTTTCCTTTGTCTATTCTTCAGCCACTGCCCATTGGGTTGTTTCTACTACTGTGAGGAAGGCTGCTGTGAACATTTATGTGTAGGTTTGGGTGTGGATGTGTGTTTTCAGTTCTCTTGAATGTATGAGGATGGCAGGATTACCCGGTCCTACGGAGAGTCTGTGCTTCACCGTTTGAGGAACTGTCAAACTGGTCTCCAAAGCAGCTGCACCATGTTGCACTCCCACCAGCAACCTGTGTGGGTTCCAGTTTCTCCACATCCTTGACAATGCTTGTTACAGCCTCTCTTTTTGACTATAGCATCCTAATGGGTGTGAAGTGGTGTCTCATTGTGGTTTTGATTTGCATTTTCCTGATGGCTAGTGAGCTGAGCTCCTTTCCATGTGCTTCTAGGCCATTTGTATGTCTTCTTTGGAGAAATGTGTATTCATATTGTTTGTCCATTTTAAAATTATCTATCTTTTATTATTGATGTGTGAGAGTTCTTTATATATTCTGAATGCAAGTTCTTTGTAAGATATATTATTTACAAATATTTTCTACCATTCCATGTTTTTCTTACTTTTTTTATGGTGTTCTTTGAAGCATGAAAGTTTTAAATTTTGATGAAGTCCAATTTATCTATGTTTTATTTTGTTGCTTATGCTTTTGGTATCATATCTAAAAATCCATTACTTAGCCCAAGGTCATGAAAACTTATATCTATGTTTTCCTTATAAGAGTTTTATAGTTTTAGCAACTACATGCAGGTCTTTGGGTTGATTTTTGTATGCAGTGTGAGGTAGGAATCCAAATCCGTCCTTTTGCATGTAGATAGCTACTTGTCCTAGCACCATTTGTTGAAATACTGTTCTTTCCCTCATTTAATTGTGTTAGCATTTTTTTTGAAAACCAGTGGACCAGAAATGTGAGATTTCTGGGCTGCTAACTTCCATTGGTCCATATATTTACCCCAGGGTCAGTAACAAACTGTCTTGTTTACAGTAGCTTTACACTAAGTTTTTGAAATCAGGAAATGTGAGTTCTCTACCTTTTGATTGGTTTTCCTGGGTCCTTTGAATATCCACACCAGCTTATCAGTTTCTGTAAAGAAGCCAGCTACCATTTTTGACGAGTTTATATGGAATCTGTAGATCCACCTAGAGGTGTTGTCATCTTAACAACAAATCTTCCGGTCTATGAGCGTGGAATGTCTTTCTATTTGTTTAGATCTTCCTTTCAAAAAAAGTTTTGTAGTTTTCAGAGTATAAGTGTTAACTACCTTTGTTAAAATATTTTATTTTTTTGGTACTATTATAAATGAAATTGTTTTCTTAATTTCATTTTTGGATTGTTCGTTGCAAATGTATAGAACTAGAATTGATTTTTGTATATTAAACTTGTTTCTTGCAACCATGCTGAGTTCATTTATTAGTTCCAATAGTTTTTCGGTGGATCATGCCACTTAGGATTTTCTATATACAAGATTATGCCATCTATAAATGGAGATGGTTTTACTTTTTCCTTTCCAGTCTGGGTGCTTTTATATTCTCATGCCTAAGGGCACTGGCTAGAAACTTCAGTGCATCTGCTTTTGCATAGAAAGAGGGTCCACCTGGGCCCACATCCCACCTGTCCCCAGAGTCTTGGGCTGGCCTTCCCAGCCCCCCATACACCTAGCCCTTATCTCCACCTGGCCTTCGACCTCAGCTGCCCTCACCTCATTCCCTTGTCATTTATCCCTGACTTGTGCCTTCACAGCTCACTTGATGGTAGTATTGTCATTGGTCTCCTGTTTCCTTCTAGCCCTCAGGTTGTCCTTCTTGGTTCTACTCAGTTCCTGTACCCTTTCACCCTGACCATGCCCCGGAGGGCAGCTGCTTCCTCTTTACTTTCCCTCGGTGCCCCTGGGCAGAGCTGCTGGTCCTGAGGGTATGTCCTGAGGCCAGGATAGGAAGGAGTTTGAGAAATAGAGGGCTACAGGGTCAAAGCCACCACGCAGTTCAGCAAGAAGTGGCCTTCTGTGTAGGTCTGGGGCCACCAGGGCTCATCTTTCAAACGTTCCCAATGCATGGAGCAGAGGACATTCCTGAGATTAGCAGGGCAAGGGAGGTGTCAAGTCCCGACCAGCAAGTCATCTCCTCCCAGGATGGGGCAGCCTGTCCCAGAAGGCTATGGAACCACTGCCAGGAGCTCCAAGGACTTCTCAAGATCAGGAGCATTGCCAGGATAGTGGAGAAAGGCAACAATTTCCAGCTAGAGTGAGGGAAATAATCCCAGAAACTACTACACCAATGTCATGTTGAGCTCTGGCAATTTTTAGCACTTAGGCTGGGCCAGTGGTTTGAGAGAAGTCAGGAGAACATGCAGCGACCAAGGGAAGCCAGCAAGGACATGTTGAGCCTAACTCTCACTTGGTTTTTCTTTGAGTTAGCTTGGGAGACCGCTATGGTATAGATACTGCAAGAAGCTTTTACTGGAGCATGTGATAAATTCTCTCAAGGCTCCCTGTGAATTTGAGGGAGAAATGTGGAGTATGGGAAGTTGATTTAGAGATGGTGGTTTCTTTTTTTTTTTTTTCTCAGTCAGAGTTTGTACCTCCTCAGTGTTGATCTTAAGGACCTCTCCAGGGCCACAGATATCCAGGCCCTCTCCAGGGCTCAGCATATCACCTGGTGCAGTATAAATAAAGATCCTGAAGGCTGTCATGGTTTCCCAAGGCTGGGTAATCCTGGTTTAGGGAACGTCAACCAGCTTCTTCCCTGCAGGACTTGTCAGAACCTTTACTGTGTTCTGTTCTCTGGAAGCTTTCAAGAAGGGGCTAACAGACTCAGTTTGACTAGGATATTATGTTTTCCTTGTGGAATCTCCTTGGTCCATGATGCCCATATCTCATCTTGGGAAATACTGGCCTTCTGGCAGCCCCCTAGGTTCAACTCATATCTCCCAGCCTGGATCTGGTCTGCAGTTGAAAGAGCTAATGACTGGGAATAGGATAAAAGGTCAAAAAGATCTCCAACCAGGTGTCAACCCAGGGAGGAGCCAAAATCAGAATCCTGGGGAAAAAGAGACAGGGGAAGAATGATGCCATTTGTGTGAACACGAGCGCGCACACACAATTCCGTTTCCTGTGGACACATATCCATGTACAGAAATGAATACCAAGTCTAGAGGCTCCACCTCCAATGTCTTGGGCTCCATCTGGAGAGGGAGAGCAGAAGGGCCTCGGATGGGCCGCATTTCCAAGGGGATTTTAGTCATATCTGGGCTTAGGTTTTTTTTTTTTTTTAAACAATGATAATGTATTCATGAATTTACTTGCAAAAAAATTAATTACAATGCAAAAAAGATTTTGTTTAAAGAAAATGGGAAGATTTCCAGGGTTTGGCAGGCAGAACTGCTACAATGAAACGTAAATTTCCACACTGAGGTTTAGGACAGGCAAAGGTTTCCTGGGCTCTGGCCAGGTGCTCCCAGCGAGCAGGCAGTCTGCACAGACTTTCCCTCAGATGTGGGGAAGAACTCTAGCTGCCCAGAGGGAGGGCGAGAGAGGGCCAAGCCTGAGGCGCCCTAGTGGGACACGGCTTTAAGGAAGAGACATGCCTGGGCAGGTCCTGAAAGATGAGAGCAGTAATTATCTAGATGAAGGAAGGACATCCCAGATAAAGAGGAAAGCAGAGACAAAAGCTCAGAGGTGTTAAAAGTAAAAATAGCAACTGCATATAGTACTTACCAAATGTCAGTCTTTGCTCCAAGCTTTTTAAGTGTAATATAATGTGGTAGGTTCTATATTGTCTTAATCTACAGGTGAGAAAACCAAGGCACAGAATTTGCCTTGGGTTACACAACAGGCAGCAGCATCTGAGCTTTTACCCACTATGCTCCTTATAGATGGAGGTCTGGTGTGAAAGGGTGTGAAAGAGGTGCAGTTAGAATAGGGAAAGGAGGAGGTGACAGCCCCCTTATGTAAAACTCTCCCTGGAGCCCAGAAGGGGAGAGGAGCCTTCTCTGTGGGGGCTGTGTTGCCTCAGAAGGTGTGCCTTATCTTGGGGTCCACTGAAACCCTGGGCCTCAGCATCAACCTGTCCCCAGCAGAGAATAGCCAGCAGGGGTTGGAGCTGGAAATGAGACCTCTAAGGGAAGTACCAGAGGGGGTCAGGGACAAGAAGCTTTTGGAGGGGCAGCACCAAGTAGATAGGTGAGAAACAATAGGAGGCACGGTCACTAGGTAAGCTTGAGGTCTCTGGGCCATACCAGGCCATGAAGCCAGAGCAAGGCCAAACTTGACTAGTCAGAGCTTCCAGGAATGGGATGGGTGGCATCTTGCCATAGGTGGTATGTGCAGCCTGGTGACTTTGTTGTCCTGCTGGGCTGGTGTCACTGCCCATGGAAGGAGGTCACAGCAGAGAGCACCAGGATCCTTGCAGAGCCCCCCTGGATCTCTGCCTAAAAAGGAGTCTGGGCTCTGGGATGGGTAGACCCTGGGGCCTCCATGGGAAGAGGAGGGAGGGACCCTCCACCCCAACCACTTGGGAATCACAACTTCTCCCCTGAGATCACAAGGCAGCCAGCTCTTGGCACACGAGTTGCAGTGTCCCACTGAATCCCCACAGCAGCACTGCAAAGGGAATGCCCTTGTCTGAGGTGCAGAGTGTGGAAGTAACCTGCCTGTGGTCAGCAGGCTAGGCAGAGTAGAGCTTGGGCCCCAGAGGCTGGGAGACCCCAAGCATCCATAGGGAAGTCACCTGGCCTCCCTGTGAGGAATGGGGACATCTTGGGGAATATTCCCACTCCTGTCCAAAATACTTTCTGGCTATAATATGGTCCTTCCAACTGTGGGCCATTTCTGTGGGCACGGGTGGCCTTGGGGCTAATTCCCTGTGCCTCAGGCAGCATCTCTCTTTGGCTGGAAGCTATTCTCCACCTAAGACACCCACCCCTCCAACTGCCAAGGAGCTCAGGGTGTGGTGAGCCCAGAATCTAGATGGTGCAAGTGGCTGGACCACTTCTATCCACTCCAATAACTTTGGGGTATCTACTCCCAAAAGGGATGTCCCTAGATTACCCCCTCCCTACCCCAGCCTCCCCAGGGAGAAATGCACCCCTCTGGGTCCCTGGGCCCTTTGGGGAACTGGCAAGACGGGACTGCCTGGAGCCTGAGGAGGTGGCCTGCTGTCTGCCTCCCAGCACCCCAACCACCACCTGCAGATAGCCCCTTATCACTGTTGTGTCTGCCTGCCGGCTGGGGGCTGGCTAGGGCAGGCTCGAGCTCCCCTGCTCCCAGCTCTTAGCCTTGGCTCCTCTGCCCTTCTCACTACCCTGCCTGACCCCAGGGACTGGAGAACTAACTCAAGAGTCTGTCCCAACCAGCAGAACCCTGGGCACCACCAAAGAGCTGATGCTTCGTGGACCTGCACTGCAGACTGACCTCACTACCTCCTGGCTAAGAGACTGGGGTAGTTTGCATGTCCCCTAAACTGATGCTTTCTCATCTGAAATGTGGGCACTCAAGTTCCTGGCAGGGTTGGATCAAATGAAATGAGAAAGCAACAGGTCTTTTCCTTCTACCAGGGTCCCCAAAGCCCTGCTCCTGCCCTTGTTGCTGTGTGGTTTGGACATCTTTGGTGCTGGTTCCCACCCTTGCCCACTAGGGCACGGTGCACCCCAAGGCCTTCATGCAGCCCACAAGATCGGGCAGGGCCACTCGGTAGGGCCAACAGACCAGGTGCCTACAGGCCCTACGTCCTTTCTCTGTGACAGCCCTGGCTGGGTACAGCTCAGCTGCTGCCCTGCTGTGTTGTCTCGGGCAGGACCCCCACTCTTCAGCTTAGCCCCACCTAGGTTGGCTTCTGTTTGTAATGCCTGAGTAATGAGTAGGTTGGCCTGGGTGCATTTGGAAACCTTTTCTGTGAACCTTCCACCCCTGGCAATGACCATTACCCCTCCTCCCAGAGACTCACCCTCTACTTCCCTCTACACCCAGACTCTTGGAGAAGGGTCTGAGTTGCAGGCTCCCACCAGGAGTGACAAGAATGACCAAATTGCTAAGCCCAAGGACAGTTTTCAAGGTGGACATGTAAAGCAGCAGGGCTGTGGCTGTTCGGGAAGACGAGCTGTGGCCAAGCCTGGACACCGGGGCCAGATGACTTGATGACAGGCTGGGATCCAGGCTCCACCTCTGGTGGCTCAAACACAGAGGTGGGAGCTGAGGCATTGTGACAGCTGGTAGAACCATGGAAGAGAAACGTTCCTGAGTGGTGAGGGGCTTTCTGGTGCCCTTTCTCCCAGCTGTACCACTTGGGTGACGCAGTCCAGAAGGCCAGGTCCTGCTCTGGGTCTCAGGCAGTCTCAGTGGCCCCAGCCAGCTTCCTCCTCTGAACTTGGCATTCCTTCCTCCTCTGATCTCTAATCTCCCCTCTCATCTGATGTGCTCCTCTTCCTCTCTGCTCTGTGTCCTGGTGGGAAGTCCCTCCCTTTCTCCTCACTCCTTCAGAGCCCCACTTTGCTGACTTAAAAATAACCCCCACAAAGAAATGGTCTCTTGGAGACATTCATCCCAAGTGTATGAACCTTTTGACCGAGAATGAGGACAAAACATGGGTTTCCAGCTCCAGGGATTTTGGGCATTTTCGGGGGTGGAGGGGTTCCCTCAGTAAGAGCTCACCTGGTGCCTGTCCTTAGCTCAGCTGCACTTGATCAGTTTTCGGGTGTGCAACCTGAGCAGGGAGGAGCTGTTGTTATTTTTGCTTTGAAGGTGAGGAAATTGAGGCACAGCTGGTTAAGTAACTTGCCCCAAACCATGGCTAGTTAGAACAAGGATTTAAACCCAAGTTTACAGGCTCCAGAGCTCAAGCTTTGAACCATAACTCTCATGCATACTTGAGCCTCCCTGAGTTCCTTCATCCATACAATGGAATGGAATGGGTATAGCTTGTCCCTCAAAGGGCTATTTTAAAGATTTGATAATGTCTCGATTTTGAAGGGTCTGGCATAGTACCTGGTATGTGTTTTCCTTTCCTTTTCCTGTTTTCTTTACTATGGAGTTGAACTCCCTAGTGCCACCTGCATATGCCCCAGAACAGTCTATATCTACCACTGCTTGGACCAGAGGTTCGAGGGGGAAGGCAGGTCCCAGGGGTGCACCACCCTCCTTGCCCCTTGCATAAGAGTCTGGCAGCTTCAGTCCTACCCATAACCCCAGCAGTGGCCCCTGAGCGTGGGGAGTATGGATGCTGTCCTCTTCCACAACCAGCCTTCAGAGCTATCTGTGGTCCCCATTCCTTCTTACCCAGCCCTTGCTCCTATGAGTGGAGGACCTCTTGTAGGAGCCCAGGAGTTGGTTTTTCATTCTAGCTGCTCCTGAAGCTGTACAGGAGGCATTGAATGCAGTGGGTAGGGGGACACTCAGGCCCTTCCAGCCCCTCCTCTATCCTAGCATCGCTTGCCCCTCACACCTTCTCTGCCTTTACCACCACGCCTTGCCCTGAGAAAACAGGAGCCATTAGACGGGGTCCCTCACTCTATCTCCCCAAACCCTGGTTCACACACCGCCATCTGCCTCATCTCCTGCTGCGAGTGGGGAAGGGTCCTTCTTCTCCGAGGCCAACCCCTTTGGGCCCTGGCCCCACCTCCTCTCGTTTGCTCCAGGACTTTGTGCTATGGCTCCTCTCCTTTGACCAGCCCATCCCAGGTCAGGATCTCGGAGCTTCTATCCGCACTCCTATTCTTCTCTCTGCTGTGGCTGAACTCCACATGGATCCGTGCCCTCTCAGATTTGACCTTTGTTCCATTTTCTAGGTCAGATGCCTCACTACAAGGACTCTAGGTCCAGCGGCGGCATCTTTGTGCCCATCTTGCTTCATCTTACTCCTTCTCTTCTTTTCAGCCTCCTCAGGTGAAGTGAGCCTTGCTACATACTCAGGCTCAGTGCTCTGAATTCTAGCCTCTCCCCAGCTGTCAACTTGATGTCTCCACTTGGCTATCTCCCAAGCACTCCAAACTTACCAGGAGCCAAATGGATTTCTCAATTGCCCATCCCCACAGTCTTCAGAGTAAATGTCCCCCTACCCCCTTCATCAGTAACTGCCTGGCAGAAACCTGGGCCCCATCCCGACTCCCTTCCCCTCCTGCCCCACACTAGTCCACACCTATGCCCATTACGTCTACCTCCCAAATCCAACCTGTCTGTGTCCATCTGCTTCTCCCTGTCTCCAGGCCAGTCCCTCAGGGCAGGCCACTGCTTCTTCCCTGGATCTCCTCCCTGGGCTCCTTCCTTCCTGGTCCTCTTCAGCCAGCTCTCCTCCAGTGAAGAGGGAACTTGTGAAATGATGAATGACATCATGGCATGCAGCCCCCAGAAGCCCCTGTCTGGACAGAAGCCCCAACCAGGCTGCCGCAGTCAGCCCTGCCTCCGCCCCCATGACACATCTGGGCATGCCCTGGCCACTCTGACTGCTGTTGCCGCAAACACACTTTCTTTCAGGCTCCAGAATGTGCCTGGTTCCTTTCAGCCTCAGCACCTTTCTACTTGCTGTTTCCTTTGCCTGAAATGCTGTTCCCTTTCTCCACATGGTATCCAGGGCACCTTCTAGTCTTTCTCGTTTTATCTTCCACAGCCCGTGGACTGCCTCCACCTGGGCTCTCCCCTTGGGCCTCTCCTCGCTTTCACTTTTGCGAGGCTTATGGGGCTGGCTCACCCCATTGACAGGCAGGACAATGAAAGACTCACGGCAAGAGTCCCAGGACCTGGAGATCCTCAGGCCAGAGGAGAGCCCACTCTCTGTCCCCATGGAGGGCCCACTGTCTACAGCACCCAGGGTTATCCTGCAAAGAGAGCTGAAGTGCCCGTTTTTTGTGTTGGCTGTTCCCTTTGGTCTGAATTCCTTACTGCTGCAGCTCTGCAGTGAAGACATCAAGAACCAGGCTGACCTGGTTTGCATCTGACCTTGCGGTGTCCTTGCTGCGGACTCTCAGCAGCCACTTACAAGTTCTCTGGGCCTTAGTTCCCTTGTCTGTAAAATGGGTTAATAAGTACTTAGATGCAGAATTTTGAGAATTAAATAAGTCAGTATTTGCAAAATGCCTGACTCATGGTAGGCAAGCAACAGACCATTTTCAGTATGATTGTGAAGCTCTTGGTCAGAGAGGGTGCCCAGAGGTGGGCGGTGGCTGCAGGCCAGGGATGTCAGGCCAGCAAATGTGCCTGCTGAGTGTACAGCCCAGGGCTTCTGTGGGAGAAGCAGAAAATGTTTGCCTGCCTCCTGGCAGCCAACACTCCAAGAGGTCAGGAGAAAACATTGCAGACTCCTCTGTGTTGCTCTGTGTAATGGCTAGACTATGGTGTAACTTATCCACTGGCACTGGGGGTCGGAGGGGACATGGATGGCCAGGACTAGAATTTGCAGGGATGGCTCTGGGGCCAAGCTGGGACTAGATTAGGAGCCTGGCAGGGTGGGTAGGCTGTGGGTAACTGGAGGGGCAGGGGAAGGGCTCCACATGGGCCAAGGCCTGGGGGTGGTGGTGAGCATTGTTTGGTATAAATGGAGAATGGTCAGGAAGGTAGCCTGGCATGAGCAAAGGCTTCCTTGGAGCCGCAGAAGGTGCAGGAAAAACAGGAGGTAAGACTGGGTGGTGATGTTGGCCTTCAGTCCCTGGCCAAGGAGCAAGAGAGAGAAGGTCAGAAGAGAACAGTGGCCCTTTAACACACATAGTCTCATACCTCTGAGTAGGAGAGATTTTTATCAACACTTACAATTGAGGAAACCAAGCTCAGAAAGGTTAGGTGACTTGTCTGAGGTCACACAGCTGCCCTCAGTTGTAGACTACAGATTTAATCTGGAAAGCAACAGAGAACCATTGTGGGCAAGTTTTCAGGGTGGGGCAGGGCATGGAGAGGGGGGCAGAGGGGAGGGGTAGGTGAGCTATAGAAGGCAAGGGGTTCAGATAGCCTGTGTGGGCTAGAGAGGAGGGATACAAGGAGGGGGTGTAAATCTGGGACGGGACTGGCCTTTGTAACCCCAAAGGGGCAGGTGTTGCAGACTTCCCGAGTTCTGGCGCCCCTAGCTCCAACTCTGTGGCCTGGGACTCTGGTGTTCTCCTTCCCCCACAGCTTCCTTGCACTGAAGGTTAAGTGACGTACTCCACATATAGTGCCCAGCCCACGGCCAGGCACGTGGAAAACCAGGCAGGAATGATGAGTGGGTGAGGAAACAGGCTCAGAGAGGTTAAGCTCCTTTCTCAGGAACACTGACCAGGAAGTGGAAGGGGCTGGGTTTGAACACAGGCCTGAGGAATGCCAGAGTCCCTGGAAAAAACAGAACCCTCACAGCCACCTCTTCATCTGTTCTCTGGCCTGTTTGGCCAAGCTGGCTGGCTTGGCTTTTGGATGATATGCCTTGCAGTATCCACAGGTTGACCCATCAGAGGACTCTGCAGGGTTCCCAGGGAACGCTGATCTGAAGTTGGGTGTGGGTCCCTCCTGTCTGTGTGCCAGGCACCTCCCCCAAGTCCACCAAGCAGCGGGAGCAGTTTCTTCCATCATCCTGTTTTCACAGTGGTTGCTCCTGCGACTGGCAGCTGAATCTAACAGTGATGTTTGCTTTGAACTTCATGTGTGCTGGAGGAAAATGCTTTAAGGAGAAGAGCAGGTGAGGCGGTGAGTCAGGTAGAAGGGCAGCCCTCTGCAGGGCTCTCTACCTGGTGAGCCCCCTGCTCCCCAGTCCTGTGTAGACCTTCTGCTGGAGCCACAGGAACAGGCGTGAGGAGCATTTGGCAGGTGAACAGACCCAAGAGTCAGGGAAGATGACTGGGGTCTTGGCCAATTTCACTCTTGACATGCAGGGCAATTTTAGGGGCAGATCCCTTAACCTCTCATCCTCAGCATGAGAGCTAAAACGTACGTGTCAAGTGGTTGTCAAAGCCTATCATGTAGGGCACCTTTTGGCCTGGAACTGCCCCAGTTTTAACACTGAATGTCCTATACCCTGAGAAACCCCTCAGTCCTGGGCAAATTAGGACAGTTGGTCATCTTCCAGGCCTCCTGCAGTACCTCCTAAGGCCTCAAGGTCCCCTAAAGCAGATTAAGTTATGGGCTATCATCCCCTTTCACAGATGTGGAAAGCCAGGTTGGCAGAACTTCGGTTTTAGACAGTGAGACATCCCTCTGTCCTTGTAAGACAAAGTGCTTTGAAGAGCACAGAGATCCAGGTCTGAGTGCAGGGCAGGCACTGTGCTTGTCTGCCCAGATCTCTCCAATCCTTGGGGCCACTGGAGGTGGAAGCAGGGACCCAGGGAGGAGAGTTGGCTCTGAGTGCCTGTGGGCTCTGAGCTCTGGGCTCTGGGGATGTGCTCGGAGAATGAGAGACAGCAACTGGGGCTTCTGGGCCCCGCCTGAAAAGGTGCTCAAGGGACGAGCAGCTCAGAATCCTCACCTTACAGAGGGCTGGCTGACCCGGGCAGCTCTGTGGCACCACTGGGTTCAGTAATCTGTTCAGGAAACAAATACTTAGGGAGAGGCTGCTTTGTGTCAGGGACTGTGCCAGGCTCTGGGGACTCAGTGAGGAACACGAGACACACCCTCTGCCTTCAGGAGCTGGTACTCCAGGCAGGCAACTAGAGGGGGTGGAGGGAGGAGACAGACACAACTGTCAAACAGACAGTTAATTGCAGCTTTGGTCAGTGACATGAAGAAGAAAGGGAGCTTATGCAGAGGGCTTAAGGTCTGGTCCGGGGAGCCCAAGAAGTGTCTTTGAGGATGATATGCCGAGGAGCAGCGCAGGAGGCACTGTGGGCTTGTAACTACAGCAGACTGGTCCCATTTCGGCTATGTGATCTTAGCTGCTTATGTGATCTGGGGCAAGTTGCTTAGATCACATAGATCTGGGGCAAGCCTTTCTGAGACTTGGTGCCTCTGTACTGTGGAGAGGGTGTGCATCTATTCCCAGTTGGTGGGGGGCTTCAGTGGATACTGGGGGAAGGAGCTGGCAGAGGCAGGCACATCATGAGAGGGACGGCTCCATTTGATTGGCTACACGTGTGCTCGGCTGTACCTGGGGAGGGGAGGTGGAAGAGTTGTGGCTGGGAAACCCCACCCAAGGTGCTGGCTGGAGACCAACCACCACCCAGAAGAGGCACTGGCAGCACTCCAGCTGACAACTGGGGACAGGGACAATTACAGTCTGGAGAGATAAGACCAGTAAACGTGCAACAATTAGAGCACAATTAGGGATTTAATTGTGCCCTCCTGGTTCTCTGCCTGCAGCCATTTATCCATAGCTGTTTCCCTACAGCCATTTCTCACTCCTGCCAATGGGGCCTGTTGTGAATTTTTAACAATTTCAACTCTACACTGTGTCTTCAAAGTGGGAACTCCAGACCAGCAGTCTTAGCTGCTTCTGGGAAGTTTTACAAATGCAGACCCTTGGGCCCCACCCCAGACCCGCTGAATCAGGGACTAGGGGCCGGGGCAGCCCTCCAAGTGGTGCTGATGTTCTGAAGTTGGTAAACTGCTGGACTCCTTTCAAAGTTTCTTGAATCCCTGTTACCTGTAGTAGGAATAGTATCAGCAGCAGCTTGTGTGTTTTGAGTGTTTTCTGCATGCAGTTTCATCCTGAGCTTTTGATATACAGTGTCTTACAACAGCCTGTGAGGCAGCCATGGTCATCACCCCATTTCACAGATGGGCAGACTGGACCTTGGTAGGGTCACACAGCTGGCGGTGGTGGAGCCAGGCTTGCACTCAGCAAGCTGGGGCTCCGGGCTCCCAGCAAGGACTGCCAGGCCACCTTGAGGCTTGGCCACAGTGTGCACATGACTGAAGTCACACAGCTTTTGAGCCAGCTGGGGCCCGGATGTCTGGCTCTACCAATCACCCAGCATTGTGACCAAGGGCAAACCACTTCAGTGGCTTCCGTTTTCCCATCTGTAGAAAGGGGACAGTAGCACTGACCACATGGGATAGTTGTGAGGATTCCATGAGGTCATGAGAAAACAGCTGGTAGTCAGATGCATGACAATTGCTGAGGGCTCTGTTTTTTCCTGGAACTTGCAAAGGGAAGTAATTTCTGTGCCTCAAGTTACCTGTTAGCACCAAGGGAAGGAAGTCCTCTGGAACAGGGCTCCCCTCCCCACAGGTGGGGTGTGATGGGGAGTGCAAGGCTCTGAGGCCTAAGAGACTGGATTTGACCTTTAGGCTGCTGTCCCATTGTGTGGCTCTTGGCTGGTTACTAACCCCTCTGGGCTTCTCGTGTTCTCATTGGTATGAAAGGGCTGAGCCCAGGTCTCCCATTGACACTCAGTGGGCGATGGTGAGGCTAGGTATAGCTGGCACCTGGACCTCACGGCCCACCTATGCAACTTGCTGGTGCCTACCCTCAACACTACTAGCTTTGACCACCGGGAACTGACAAAACCCCGAGACATGAAACCCAATCTCTCTACCTCAGTGTCCGTGTCTAAAAAATTAGCATGTCTGGATCTTGACTATACACGGGTATAGTGCAGAACAGCCTGCTTCACAAGTTTGGCCTGTGGACCCCTGCAGGTCAGAAGGGCTTTTCCTCCAGACTCTCCAGGGCTATCTCTAGAAGGGGCACTGGGCCAGACTCTCAGGCCAGTCTCAGAGTACCTTCTCATCTCTTGTGGTTCTGGGTGAAGGCCAAGCATTCAGAAGGCAGAAGCCCCCAGCCCTGGCTGGAAAATGGCAAGATAGCCAGTTGAGTCTACTTGCCTCTGGAAGACATAACAGAGGGGCCCAGGAAGGCAGGGCTGAGGTGAGGGTAGGGGAGCCACGTGCTGACCTCATCATGTCTATTGACCGATAAGGTCTGCTGAGGCCGAGAGAACTATCTCTTCTTTCTCTTGCTCCCTGCTGAGCAGCGAGTCTGGACAGAGACATGGCCTTGGCATGGGGCTGGTGGGAGGGGTTCTCCTCCACTAGGAACATGCATTCATCCCATCTCCCTTTTCTTGAGGCATTGGGGTGGGGCAGGAGTGTGAACAGTCTACTGGCTTGGGTTTGAGTCAAGGCTGTCCTCTGCTAGTTGTGTGACTTTGGACTGACGAAATCACCACTCTGAACTGGTCTTTATCTCGTGGGCAAAGTGAATTTTCCTTGTGGGATGCTGGCACCTAATAGACACTCATTTTGGTGGTGATTTTTAGGACTGAGCACCTACTGTGTGTGACAATGGAGATGGAGAGTTTGGACTGACAAAATCCTTGCCTTCAGAGCCCCCTTCCACCCCCATCCCCAGCAATGTGACCATCCTCACCCCAGCCACACCAGGCCCTTGTCTGAGCTGGCCAAGACTGCTTGCATCCTTACAGGACTGCTTGACATCCTAGAGGATGCTGCCATGTCCTGATGTCCGTCCATGCTGGGGGCACCATCTAGGGCCTTGGGCCTTGTCCCTGGGGTTACCAGACTGCCTGGATAAAGGAGACCGGCCTCAAAGATTTCTGGGTTGGGCTTGTCTGGGTCTCCCATCAGGGAGTTTTTGTTGTGTCCACTCTCTGCCCTTCCCTTGGGAAAGGCTGGGTCAGGAGGGCTCAGGCCAGTGGGGCAGGCCTCAGCCAAATCATCTGCAGAAGCTTGGGAGCCCCAGGTCCTGGCCACAGAGAAAGTGTGGAGTTGGACTCAACCAGGCCATCTTCACATCTGAAGACAAACTCTGACCTTGGCTGGGGGCCATCACACCTGACCTGAGCATCCTGGGGTTAGGTCAATGTGTGAGTGTGCCTTCTGCAGGGGAAACGATAGGACCCCTCTCCACCTTCCCACCCTCACCCCCACAAGGCTTACTTTTAAATGCTGTGTTCACACTTTCCTCCTGTCCCACCTGATGGGCAGCAAGTGCCAAGACGACCGAGGTTCCAGAAGGAAGCCTGGCCCACAGTCCCCAAGGACAGTGCTCTTTCCCACGAAAAGCATTTCCAGCCCTGGGACAGTGCTTCCACCATTGCTGCTAGAAAAATGTCGCTGGGAACACAGATGCTAGATCTGGGAGGAGCGGCTGGGCTGGGCTGGGGGTGGTGGGGGAGGTGGCTTGAGGCCTGGCAGAGGAAATGCAAATCAGAGTCATGAATTATGCATCAGTCTGAGCTTCTCACACGTTTGGGGCTAAATGAAATCATGTTTGCCTGAAGAAGGGGGAGGAGGAGGATAGGACAAAGATGAGCAGGGCCTCGCCCTGGGCTATTGGCAAGGGTGTCTTGATAAATTTCAGAAGGGGCACTGGGAGGGTGCCTGGGCAGGAATTGAGGGCATCTTTCTGATGTCAGCTTTTTTGCTGTGTGACTTCAGGCCAGTCTCTTACCCTTTCTGATCAGTCCATTCCCTTATGGACATAATCCAGATGAGACCCTCTGCCCTATCTCACAGTGATTGTGAGGGCCAATTCCTTTGTATAATTTAATTGAGACCTACCTGGGCAAAATTGTTATTAAATTAGAAAAATAAAAATGATTATTACTATGTTACTATTTATTGAATGCTTGCTCTATGGGTACAGTGCTAAATGCTTTATACAATTTTTTAATGAGACACAACCATCCTTGCTTCCAGGGGCTATTACTGTCCCCACTTTACAGATGAGAGGAGGAGGGCTCACAGAGGTTAAGTCACTGACCTAAGGTCACTCAGCTGGGTGAGGGGCAGAGCCAGCATCTGATTGGGTCCTTCTGGCTGCAGGGTTGCTGTGCGTGGGCTGGGACCGAGGCAGCACTCCTGTTCTGTGCAGGTCAGTCTGGCTTCGGAAAAGGCCAGACTCTCTTTTCCTGAGTATGAGAATCTGGGGCAAGCTGGGGGCCTGGGTGACACTGATGCTGTTGTGGGTTGTTCCCAGAACTCCCATCAAAACGCTAGCCCAAGAGAAACCACTTGATTAGGACTTCCTGGAAAGCATGCTGATTTCAACTAAAAAAGGAAAACAACAACCTGTGTCGATTGGACAATGACTGTATTCTGGGTCCTGTCCCAAGTCGTAGACCATCATACCCTGGTAGGTAGCTATTGTCACACCCATCTTACAGATGCAAGAATTGTTTCTTTACACTTCACTCCTTCTAAAGCAGACCAACATTGCGCAGACTTTAGCGTAACAGACAATTTTATTCTGTCATTCGAAGTCAAGGAACTGGAAGTAATAAAAGTAAAATGGTGGTGGTGGGGCTGGGGGGTAGGGAGAAACACTATCTCATTCCCAGATTACAATTAGGAGAAACATTTGAATTTTGTAACCAAAATAGTGATGGTCAAAACAGAGGGAAAATACTGAATGATTTTAAGTGACTTTATTCCTAGGAAAACATATTTTATTTCTAGTTTGGTCAAAACATTTTGTAACCTAAGTGGTCATTTACCCACTACACCCAAACCACATATCCCAATAGTGTTTCACCCATCCATCCATCCATCCATCCATCCATCCATCCATCCATTTGGGACTCACTGTCCCTCCGCATTTACCTTTCCAAGTGTCCATAGTTATTTATAATATCAAAATTAGAACAAGACATGCCCCCAGGCCATGGAAAGACAGTGCTGGAGGTGATTCCCTGGTGTCTTGAATGGGAAAGTCTGGGTGTCCTTGGCAGTGCCCATCTTGCTTTAGCAGGGCTCGAGTTGTCCTCATTGGGTTGGGGGTGGGTCTGGCCATTCACGCCAGGCCTGCGTGCCTGAGAACTTGATGCCTGCACCTCCTGCTGTCTTATCACTTCTGTTTAGTGTTACTAGTTATCTCTTATTGTGGGAGGGCCTTTTCTGCCTTGCCAGCTTCCATTCCCTCTGCGCCTGCCTCCTGTTCTCTCACTGTCCCCACGGACACTGCCAAGGTCACTGATGACCTCCTAATTGCCAGATCTGACAGGCATTTGGGGGCTGTTATCGTGGTTGACCTCTCCTGGCATTCAACTGCGCTGATCCTCTTGCTGCCTCCTTGGCTAGAGTTGGCTCCTGGTGTCTGCAGTTCTCTGACCTGCTGTGCTCCTCCCACTCCTATCTCTTGTGCCTCTGCAGGCTCCGCTTCCTTAGCTTTCGTGATGTTCCCAGGGTTCTAGCTGCATGCTCTCCTGGAATGCATGCTCCCATGGCTTCCTTTCCCCCTCTTCCGAAAGCCCCTGGGGCAGAGCCTGTGCTTCTAAGCACGAAGCTCCTCCTCAGTCTGCAGCTGGCCAGATCATGGAACTGCATGAGAGTCAGATACCTGGCCAGTTACCCGGAGAGGCACATATTGTAGTTACATTTTACAGGAGAGTCAACTAAAGTTTTACCGATTGAAGTGTTTGCCTAAAGGTACTCAGGAAGGAAGTGATCGAGGGGGATGCAGACTCAGGCCTATGCACACAGGTACCCAATTTTCAACACAGCCTCCTTCAGGGAGAAAGGACAGGGGACCCCCAATTAAACACAAATGAAAGGTATAAAATCCCAGTGCTCAGGCCTCTGGTCCTGTCATTAGGATTTTATATCATCATTTCACATTTGAGAAGACAGAGCCTGGTGAGTTAAATAATCGGCCCTTAGTAACACGACAGTGAAGATATATATATAGAGCAGAAGGTTTGAATCCGGACTTTGAGGCCAGGGGCTTGACTTCATCTCCCAGCTCTGACACTTACTAGCTAGCTGTGTGACCTTGAGCACATTACTTACCCTCGCTGTGCCTGTTTCCTCATGTGGATAAAGCTGATCATTACACTCAAGTAGGGATCAAGTTGGTATATTCTCCAAAGACACTACAAAAAAAATTATAAGGCAATATCCCTGATGACTATAGGTACAAAATTCCTCAAAAAAATACCAACAAACCAAATTTAAACAATACATTAAAAGATCATCCACCATGATCAAGTAGGATTTATTCTGGGATACAAGTTTAATATTTGCAAATCAATTAATGTGATATATCACATAAACAAAATGAAGGATAAAAGTCAGATGATCATATCAATAGATGTAGAAAAGCCTCTGGCAAAATCTAATATCATTTATGTTAAAATTGTCAGCAAAGTGGGGGTAGAGAGAACCTCAACATGATAAAGACCATATACGACAAACCCACAGCTAGTATCATACTTAACAGTGAAAAACTGAAAGGTTTTTCTTTAAGATTAGAAACAAATCAAGAACATCTACTTTCACTACTTTTATTCAATATGTTATTAGAAGTTCTAGCTATAACAATCAGATAAGAAAATGATTAAAGGCATCAATTGAAAAGGCAGAAGTAACCTGTCATTATTTGCAGTTGACATGATACTAAACATAGATTTCATTTTAAAAAGACTAGAATTAATAAAGGAATTCAGTAAAGTAGCAAGACACAAAATTAATATTCAAAATTAGTAGTATTTTCATACACCAGTAATGAATTATTAGAAAGAGAAATTAAGAAAACAATTCCATTTACAATTGTATAAAAATACCTAGGAATAAATTTAACAAAGGAGGTAAAAGACCTGTACTTGGAAAATTATAAGACATTGAAGAAATTGAAGAAGGCACAAATAAATAGAAGGACATACTGTGCTCATGAATAGGGAGAATTAATATTGTTAAAATGTTCATACTACCAAAGGCAATCTATAGGTTTAGTGCAATCCCTATCAAAACACCAATAGCATTCTTCACAGACCTACAGCAAATAATCTTAAAATTTATATGGAATCACAAAAGACCCCAAAGAGCCAAAACAATATTGAGAAAGAAGGACAAAGTGGAAGGTATCACGGTACCTGATACCAAAGTGTATTATAAGACTAGCAATCAAAACATCAGGGCACTGGCATTAAAAAAGACACATAGATCAATGGAATAGAATAGAGAGCCCAGAAA
>PVIA01012232.1:0-39044 GCA_004024845.1 Tonatia bakeri
CCTTTTTATTTCAGTCCCTTGCCAGCCTCTAAAGCCTGCCCCCACCACAGACATATTCTCTCTTTCTGACTCTTTCTCTCTCTCTCTCTGTTTCTCCTCTCTTCTCCATCTGTGGGACTTTATGTCTCTTCTCTGACTTTTTGTTTCACTCTCTTTTTCATATGCAGCAAAAGGATTAATTCTAATTTGAGGTTAATCTACATTAAAGCATCATCTTCATCTTCCATTTCGACATTTGTTGTCCCAAACAAGAACCATTCATGTTCAGAAGACAGAAGTAAAACCCAGATATGGCTAACTCCAAAGTTTGCACTGAAGCTGCCTCAGTTTCCCTCTTCCACACCCAATCTATTTCCATTTGCTGCCAAGTTAATATTCTAAATATTTCTCAAACATGACATCCACCTTCCCATTTATCCATTCAGCACATCTTAATCACCTGCTATGTGTCAGTATCTGTACCAGTGGGTTTTGGACAAATGACAGAAAAGACAAAATAAGACATGATCCCAGTCCACAGGAAAAAGAGATGACTACTCCGTTTACATAAGTTTTCTCTGTTTCATGCCTGGATTTGTATAACAAATTTTATCAACCCCTTCTCCACAGTGCACTTGGATTACCTAAAGCTTTGGTTAATCCCTTTAATATGATTCCTCCCCTGTATAATAAATAAATGTTATATAACACTTTCCATTACCTTTCTGTAGCCTCTTCAGATTCATCTTTAACCAGTCTCTATCATTCATGTTCTAAAAAAAATTAAGGTATGGAAAGTTTTCCCATAAAACACCAGCTGTTTCCTGCCACCAGGCCTGGTCCTTTCCTCCACCCTGAATGACCTGCCTTCTACATCTGGTCAACTGTACTCCTTCTCTGAGACTCAGATCAGCATCCTCCCAATTCTCTGTCTGGATTTTCATGGCCTGTAAATATCCATGATTAAAATTATAACATATTATTTTATAATATTCTGCTTCAGAGTCTTTTTTCTTACTAGACTGGGAGCTCCTACAGATTAATTTGTCTCTGAACTGTCATTGCCTAGAATATGGTATAAGGTAAGCCAAGTGATAAATATTGAATGAATAAGCGAATGAATGAATAAATGAAAGAATGATTTTTTGACCACAACTTGTTTCTTTTCTGAGCATTGGTAGTCTAGGGCTTACTTAGCACCAGGAATAGTTTGTGGTTGGAAAGATGTGAAGACCTTCCTTTGGTGTGGGTGGGGGTATCGAAGATTCCTTTGAGGGTCTGATGTGACCATTTTACCAGAAAAAAATGCACAAAAACAATATGTTTGATACAGTCATGGGGTATTCATGGATTTCCAATGCCCATATATATTGACCTCTGTATTACTTGAAGCCAGTATTAAGAACTGCATCTCTAGAAATGAAGCAAGGATACCAGGATCTTCCAGAGAATCTCCATCCATTTAGGAAGTTTTGTAGGAGCAGAGATGTGACTAGAACTCTCTGCCTTCTCTCTCTGTTTCCCCTATGACATCATGTTTCCTCTTGGCTGAAGAGTTTGGCCATCAGTATGGAAACCTTCCCTGAACAATGTTTTTTGCTTTGTTTCTACTGACATAAAAAGCTTTGTTATAACCTTGGAAAGTGACTTGGTTGATTCTTGGAGGTGCTGTATAGGGTAATTGAATGTAGTTAAGCTGGTCTGAGTTTTATCTGGCTTCGTTCTTATTAATTACATCACAAGTTATTTAACCTCTGGGATTCTTTTCTCTCATCGCTAATGATGGGCTAATAATAGCAAACCCATAATGTGTTACATAAATAACATTCAAGGGTGTTGACTAGAACAGTATCTGCTATGTGGTACATGCTCAATCATCATACCATCATCATTGTCATCATCATCATCATCATCATCATCATCTCTAAGATTCAGGTCTCTTGGTCTGACTATGTAATGTCTTTTCAATATCATCTTATTTGGATTACTCCTTTTCATAAGCAGAAAGAATGCTGGCAGATATAATTTCCTCCAGATATTGTTTTCACCAATTTAAATATTATGGTTCTAAGGAATAATCAAGATATCTTTGCAGATGTTACCACCTCCTTATGAGTGTCCGCCTGGGATCAAACACTTACATAAAAGCCCTTACCTTGACTTTTAGAGTTGGAATGCTCTTTCTTCCCTTAATGTTGGAGACTCCCTTTCGTGCTGCTTAAAAAATGATGAAACCTAAAATCTTACCATTATGTGATTTTTGGAGGAACACCCAGTTTAAACACTTAGTTTTATTGGTGACTAACACCTGCATTTGCCATTTTCTCTGCAAAGAACTCTGAGAGTTTGAAAGTGGCCCTCTGTAAATAAAAACATCCCAACCAGAATTCTCAGCATGCCCTGTGTGGAGGAATAGTTTGAAAATGGAAAACATTGTGCATTTTCTTGATTACAAGTGGCTGGAACTTTAATAGAAAATCATAGTGGCCCTGAGGCCATGTAATTTAGTGTTCCTGACATCATTCAGCCATTTGATTTCCCAACCTTAGTGCCCCTCCCCTACAACTCTATTTGGAGCAGTTAAACTTTGATTACATGGAATAGCCAGAGTAAGGAAGAATCTTAATAAATAATATTTCTCGTTCATTACAGAATCATCCAAGTAGGAAAAGATCATTGGGCAGGGCTATGAGTATTGTCAGTGCCACTTATTAGCTGTGTGTCTTCGGTAAAGTCACTTAACTTTCCAGGGTCTTTATTACTACAGCCAAGTTTTCAGGGTTACTTTGAGGATTAGAAATAAATTTGAAAAGCATACAGCATATTATATGTGTTTAGAAAGAGTTGGTTCTCTTCCCTTCTGCTTTTTCATTCACTTAACAATGTATTGAATAGTTACAGGATGCCAAGCACATTTCTAGGAACTGGGGATATAATGTCAGACAAAACCATATTGCCCATGTCCTTGAGGCAATACAGTTAAAATGTGATATATTCTAAGATGGGGAAGTTTAGGGTGCTCTGTGAGTTCGTAGGAGAGAAATCCTAACCAGCCTGGGTTCCTTTATAGATTACGGATGGAATATAAATGATGATGATGATGATGATGATGATGATGACGACAATGACAGCACTCATATTTTGTGCTGAGCACTGACATTGACCTGACCAAGGCCACACAGCTGATCAGTGTTGGAGTCCAATTCAAACTGAGGCTCTTCCTAGCTTCAGAGTCCAAGATTCTCTCCAGCTCCTTCCAGGCTCACAGAGCTTAAGAATTTACTCTGAAGTGAACAAGAAATGATATTTGGGCGTGTATATCCTTGCACTGTGATGTCATCCACTATACCCTTTCTTATAATCCAAACCCACTGTTTTCAATATTTTATAACTTTATATAGGAAGAAGCTGATGGGTTAATAGTGTCACTTGTCTACCGAATACCATGTGGTGAGACCATGTGATCATGAACACTTTCTGTGACCCAGAATGCATATGGGCTTGTGACCACAGCTCTCATGAGCCATAGATGACTTTGACAATGAATATTGTGAAATGGGCATTAGTGAGACTCAAACTCATCTGTGGCCAACTCCCCTCAATCAGATAGGTACATCCTCAGGAATCAAAACATCTCTTGCTTTGCCTCTAAGTTCTGTGGCAGAGGATGACAGTAGAGTATGCTGGCAGGTGTAACCCACAATCTGTCATTGTGTAGCTTTAATATGTACTACATAACAACAGCTTCAAATGTGGCAGATAGATAACACAGACATTAATTAAAGCAGCCAGCCCAGGTGGGATCCCTCTGCTGAGACTCAGAACATAGAGATAAGAGCCAGAAGTTCCCTTTGAGGTTCAGACAAAGAGAAAACCAACATCCCCACCACCCTCGAATGCCCTCACACAGTCTGGCAAAACAACAGGCTGTCAATCACCCAGTGAGGAAAACTGGTCTTGATATGCTTGGTGGCTGAAAAGAATGGGTTGATACCAGCTATAAATTGATGTGAGGCAGCTCGAGCACTTACACAGATGATCACAGCCAGATGGATTGGTTTTCCTACAATATCCTCAAAAGTCCAAAACCCTGATCCTGAAATCCACAGCTATCTTGTGAATTTCAGCCTCATTTCTCAGCTCTTTCCTTCCCCAAACACACTAGGCCCTCTTAGCCCTTAGGGCAGTTTGTCTATATTCAAAGACTTAGCAGATTGTATCACACTATTGACCTGTCATCTTGCCCATCTACCTGGAAGATCCTTAAAAGTAGATACTCTATCTTATTTATTTTTTTTAACTTTGCCCATAGTAGGACCAATAGAGCTTCCTTAAGCTGGCCCAAGCAGTCGGTTCTCAAAGCTTGTTTTACGTTGAATGGAGGAAGGAAAAAAGAGGAGATTCCAGCAATTCCACCCGTGTAATGGGCCACCCCAGCATGAAGCATGGTGATTGGGGTGTACTACATTCTCTATGATTGCCTGAGTGAGAGGTGTAAGGCCAATCCTTGCTCACTCAGCTGTAAGTTACAGAAGGAGACATTAACTATCTCTCTACTCTGTTTCTTCTAAATCAGTAGGGACGCCCATGCCTTTCTCCCCCACCCCTCACCCCATTGCATAGCCATGAGGGTATCTTCTTTGTTCCTCATCCCAACCTAAGTACCAAAAAGCCTCTATTTACGCTCCTGCCAGCATACTCTACTGTCATCCTCTGCCACAGAACTAGAGGCAAAGCAAGAGATGTTTTGATTCCTGAGGATGTACCTATCTGATTGAGAGAGAGTTGGCCACAGATGAGTTTGAATCTCACTAGCTCCCATTTCACAAATCGCCTTCAACATGACTAACCTTCCCTTGGATTTAGAATTTTCCCTTGGATTCTCATGCCTTAAAATTCCCAGGCCTTCATGTCAATCCAACTGAACTACCCTTTTTCATGAATATGTGTCTTAGCTATTTCCTCTCATGAGGGAAGTTGTTATAAACTAAGGTAAGTAAGGGCTTTAAACTTGGTAAGTCCATGGTCATGAAGTCTATGGATAATGGTCAGGGACCCATAATTCCTCAGAAACAGAATACAAAACCTTGTGTGAGACTGTGCCAGTGCCTTTCTCGGGGTTTTGATAATGTACTGTACTTAGGAGAGATGCCACCATCTGGGGAAGCTTGATGAAGGGTGCTTGGGACTTGTCTATACTATGTCAAAAGTTTCTCATGAGTCTATAAATACATCAACATACAAAGTGTCTAAAAATCTTGTGAAGCAGTAAAACAAAAATCTTGGTGCATGTGCCTGTTTACTTTTCAAGGAGAAGCTTCATATCTTTCTTCCATTATTTAAGTGGAGTTTGATCCACACAATTTTATAAACACTGATGTAACTACTTACACAATTCAGAGCCTTCGCGTCTGTGTCCCCCAACACTGTACACCCATCCTCCCTGTGGGTTGTCATTTGCTGCCACTTCTGTCTACAGCCACACTGAATAGGGGAGCGGGGAAAGGAGGGGTTATTTTAAATATTGAGAATGGAGAAAAACAACAGTAGAGTTCCTCTTGGTTTTCTGACGTCAGGATGAACCATCTATACACCAGCAATGAAGGAGATACGTTTGTGTACTTGTGTTTTTTAATCAGTGTTAATGTGGGCAGGCACCCTCACGTAAGATGTAAGGAAGAGTTCAGTGGAAAGCTTGCAGGCTGGGGTGTGGTAAGGAGGTGCCAGTAATCTGAGCAGTCTAGAGAGACCCACACCCTGCACCACAGAACATGGCTATGTACCAAGAGCTGCCCTCACTCGGCCAGTTGCAGATCTTCATGGCCCCGGGGGACGTGTTTCCCCATGGTCTCTTCTGGACTACGTGCTTTCACCGTAGTTTGCTGGGCTGATCTAGGTGTCTGTTTGTTGTATGGAAATCTGAGGGGGAGGATCCAAAACACACACTGTGGGTTAAAATATTAATCATCTCTCTGGTTCCTTGGGATTCACCACACCTCACCGGTGTGTTTCATCATGGCTGGTTCTGTATAGCTTACACTGCACTAGCCCAAGAGACTGTTGCTTTGTAACTTTTTGCATTATCATTTTGGATGAATTTGTATTATACACATTTTTAAAAATTCCACACTAAAAAAAAATGAAATGCAATGAAATCTTTTGTACTGCAAAGATTATTCCTTTGCTGGTATTTATCTTATACTTTATTATGCTAAACAGAATGCCACTCTTGTTTCTAGCTTTCAGTTGCATTTCAGAAGATCTTTCTTCAAAAACTTTATTTTTGAGTTGATACGAAGCCCTGATTTATGAGTAATAATAGAAGTTGAGCATAACGAGTACTTTTGGTACTGGCCTTTCCAGGCTTTGAGTCCCAGAGGCTCTGGACATCTCAGAAGCAAGCCGTGGTGTTCAACATCAGAGCCACCCAGAGTGCCCAGGTTTCCTCTTCCAACTAGACATGTAAGAGCCCATGGCTCCCACTCCAGGAAAGAGACAAGGTGGTACCTGTTAGATTCATAAATTGGCTGAACCTGGACGCAGAAGGACTGACTGAGAGTTCTGGCTGCACCAGTATCAGCTATGGGACTTCGGACAAGCCATGTAGTCTTCCCAGGCCTCAGCTTCCAGTCTGTCCACTGAGAAGAGAAACATTACCTTCATGATAGAACATGAGAATTGCATAAAACAGGCATGTGAAAGCCTTTGAAAACTCCAAAGTAAGACACAAATCTGAGAGATTATCACCATCAAGGAGAAAGATGGGAAAAGAAATGACCTGGATAAGGGCCAAACCTGTGCTACACATTTACAAATGTTACCCAAATTAAAAACACTGGCTGCCAGAGTCACAGACCCAAAGCAGAGGTAAGATACAATGTATCTCTGTCACTGAGGTTTTAACGTGTTCTCAAACAGAGGAGAGTAGACACAGTGACTTGTTGAGACGCAAAGGAATTCTATCCCGTCCCATCCTATCCTGTCCTGTCCTATCCTATCCATTCTTTTGACAAATAAATACTCATCAAGCACACACAGAGCTCAAACTACATGATCTATGCTGAGGATATGGAAACCAATGAGACACTGTCCCTTCTCTCCAAGAGCGGAGAGTTTACTATGGGAGACAGAAATTACTCCTTTCTAGGAAAAGCAGCAAAAGGTAATCAAAGAAAAGCAAGCAGTTTTAGGGGATTTTGTTTTTAAAAGAATAGCTGCCAACATCCAGAGTGTTTTGGCCACCAATTCACATTGCAAGCAATCTTTTAAACTCTAATTCAACTCCATCTGCAGGCTTGGATGGTAAGAATTTTTGTTTTTAAGATACGGGATCAGAAAATAAAGATTCACTTCTGCTCACTAGACAGCAGATAAGAAAGTAGGTTCATTTTATTTTTTTGGCATTGTCATGTTCAGTGGATGCTTTTTAAGACATGTTATTTTTATATGAAAGCAATTGCGCACACAGAGTTAGACATATCAATCAGCTTTCAAAGGAAAAGCAGAGGTCCTCGCCCCCCGTGTCTCTTACCTTCCTTCTCAGGTATCTTTCCGAAGGCAAGGATTTTCAACGGTTGACTCTTTCTTCCAGAAGGTTAGCCCTTTATTACTTAATGTGCACGTATTGCTATTTCTTGATTAATTTCCCCCCAGATGTTACTGACTGATTTCCCCGTTTGGGAAGATAAGGATTTTATTCTCTTATCTGGGGGTGAGTTCTTGCCTCAGCCTTGGACTACAGCAAGGGATCTGTGGTTCTCAGAGCCTGCAGCACTTCTCCGGAATCCTATCCATGCTGGTCCTACTTGAGGCTTTTCCAGGCTTCAGAGAGATGGCTTTGATGGGGGCAATGTTGGCGAGTTCAAACACACAAGCAGCCTTCCCACAGGCACTGGGCCTGCTATTTCCCAGTTGGAACTGCTCAGGGAGGCCCAAGCCTCCTGGAATGTAGGCCTACACTGCAAATGCAAAAGAAGAAAACTTACGAGATGGCAAAGTACTTGGCTGGAAGTCCTAGGATAGCTCAGGGGAACCTACTGGAGGAGGAACTGAGTAGGTGGTGGTGGTGGAACAGCTCCTTGCACAGTTCAGAGGAGAGAATGAAAAACAGTCACTCTCAGGAATGAGACCTTAATATATGATAACAAGCCACAGGGAAGCTGAAGGATTACTCAGTACGCACTGCTGGGACAAATGTTAGTTAATGATTTGGAAGAAACTCAGGTTGTTCTTACATCAAATGAACACTGAAAAAAGAAAAACAATACAACTTTCAAATACAGTTAAAAGGTTTATAATTTTTAACAAAAACATGCACCAGAAAAAAATGAAGTTGAACATTTATTGAGTTGCTGAAACAGAAAAGACAATTAGTAGATAAAATTAAAAAATTAAAGTTTGTGCAACCTTTTTGGAAGGCAATTTGGTGATGTGTTATCAAGATACTAAAAAATATCCATACTTTTTAACTATTCTACCTCCAAGGTGGCAATTGTAAGTGCAACCAAAGCTTTTGATTTAGAAAACTTCATTGCAATGTTGTTTGCAATGGTGAAAAGATTTCCAATCTAAATGTATAACAAGATGGAGAATGCTTAGGTGAATTAGGGCATCCGTTTGTTGGATTATCTCAAACCCTTAGTTGCGAGTCAGACCAGCCTGGGTCTGTTCCTCACTTCTCTCTGCATTCCCAGGAATGCTGCTTAAGTTTCTGCTCATGCTTCCTTATCTATAAAATCAAACTGATGGGCTCCTACAGGGTGGGTGTGAGAATTTGGCTCCATATTTGGTACATTGACTGGGTGTGCTGTTTTTGTTCCTCAGTCTTTTCTTAATCTGAAACCTGGCATTATTCTTCCTGCCACTCAGGATTCCCATGGTCAAAGGATTTCACTAGGAAAGCATTAGCAGGGAGGAAAAAGGACTAAAGGATTTGGGGGCCAGTGTAGGTGAGATGGATGCAACGGCTACATAAATGCTTGGGGAGGGCTTCAAGGATCTCACACACCATGCCTCGTTCCTCTCCTGAAACTCCCTTAATTCCAATGGGATTCAATAAATGTTTTTGTGCAAGATACTGCAGAAGAGGCTAGGTAAGGATTGGGGAGATGTCTGGGATGCCAAGATGAACAGCTATTCCTTGTGTTCAATGAAAGTTTTTCTCTTTGAAATACTCATGCTTTGCAAGATGCTTAGCAGCATGTAGTGTTCTCCATGTAGAGGGGAAAGTGAAGGAACCCCCCTTCGTAGTGTTCATGATCCTGCTCTAGTTCCCAGACAGGCCCAGGCCAGGAGCAGGTCCGCCTCAGGCCAGCCTGCAGTGTGTGGGTTCTCAACATCATGTAGGAAATATTTCACGACAGGAATCCAGATGATTTTGAGAATATTTTTTGTTAAGGCTGGGGACAGTGAAACAAAGGAAGGACTGAGGGCAGAAGAAGTAACAAGAGAGAACCTAGGCAGGGGCTGCTTTGGCTCCCTACAAAAGTCATAGGAAAGGACTAAGTCAAGGCAGAGCTGCTGCTAGCTCACCTGGAAGTCAGAGAAAGTTGACTCCACTGCTCCCCAGGCTGCTAGTCTCCTTGGGTCCCTTAGAATTTAGGAAATGAAAAGTTTATACCTGGGAAGGGGCATGGGCATGCTCCAGGGTGAGCCTGTGCTGTGTCTTTGTTCTGAGGGCTTTTTATCTTCTGTCTGTGGGTGAGAATCTTAGCAGAGGGTTTTAGCAGAGCATTCATTACTTTTCTTGTTGCATTGTTTAATATATTGATGCATCAAAATGAGCACACATGGGTTTGGGGGATATTCTGTGGTCTGTTATGCTGTTTTACTTTTGTCTTGGATCTGTCCAGATTTTAATAGGCTTTTGTTATTTGTTTCCCTGACTTCATTTTTTCCTAGGCACAAATAATATTAGTTGGGTCTTTGTTCTTTATTTTCCAGGCCAGGGAGATTTAAGCCCTGTATTCTCTGGTTAGGGAGAATAGTTATGAGCCATTCACTCTCAAGTGTCCTTGGTTAAGGGAGATAAGCTCTTGTGATTCACTAGCTGGCTGCAAGTTGCTCAAATTCTTTGGCCTTGTTTGGTTTTCATGTCTCAATTTCCCATTCCATTTGCCCAGGAATTTTCCTAGATTTTACTATCCTGCCTCACTTTTATTCTCAGTGCCAGCATGGTTTCCTTTTTCCTATGGTGGACAAAATTCCTTGTGATATTTCATTCCTAATGAGCCCAAATGCCTTCATATTAATCCTTGGAATCCTTTAATTAAAAAAAAAAATCAACATGCAGTCGTAATAAACGGCAATTCTTGGAGGAACCACCATCACCGGCTTTGTGACATATTCAGCATGTATTCACTGAATACCTATTATGTGACTGAAACCACAAAACTAGTCCAGACTTGCCTTGTCCTGTTTTAACAAGATACTGAGTTGTTTTTCTGAGATAACAGAATAAGGCCACAGATCATGCAGTCAAACAGCTGGATGCACATACTAGAGAAAGATTTCATCCTAGAGTAACATTTCAGTGTCATCCAGTCCAAATCCAGAGCAGACTATATAATAAATCCCCCTGAATTTAAACAGGCAATGCCTGAAAAGCTGTGATTCCCTAGCACCTGCGCACTAGGCTTTCATTATACTGAAATAATGCAACTCAATACAATACACATAACTTCCCCCACTTCTTCCTTTAAATGTAACCTAAAAACCCTCAGCTGGGAAGACATATTTGAGCCTTGTTTCTTATCTCCTCACCAACGAATAAAAGCTTCTTTTTTTTTAATCAGAAGCTGATGCCATAGTATGCAGTAACTATGGCTTCCACACATGTCAGGCAGAAGTAACATGCCCACTAGACACATAATACCAGTTATATCTATATTGTTACTACCAATTATTGGTGTGGCTATTATGTGGCTGTAATGGACAGGTGTAGAAGCTAAAACATGGTCTTGGTCCTCAACAAGCACCCCTCAAATGGTAGAAACATCCAGGTCAAGAAAGAACTATAACTTGGAGTTGGAAGAGCTCTACAATTGTACTGCAAAGTTCTTTGGCAGAGGAAAAAGAAGAGAGTCTGATCAGGAAGAGGAATCAAGGAAGGCTTTCAGGAGGTGGTGAATTTGAGTTGATCCTTGAGAGAGGAATAGACTTCTGGATGTTTGAAAGTTGAGCTATGTAGGGGTGTTGTAGCACACTTCCCATCATCTAGGCTGTATAAACATGGCTTTGAAGGCAGAGAGCACTGGACTAAATCCCAGATCAATTACCAGCTAGCTCTGTATGTAAAAAATCTTCTTAATCTCTCTAAGCTTCACTTTCCTCATGTGTAAAATGGGCAATGCAATATTTAGTTTTAAGTTCCCTCTGCTCCCTGTCTACCTGTCTCTGTTTGCTCTTTTAACTGTGAGCCTGTTGACTGATTCCCTGTATTATCTTAGAAAAGTCACTTCCCTTCTCTGTACCTCCCTTTTCTCATTTATAAAATAAGGGAGGTTGGCAAAGTGGCCTCTTTCATCTACAATATAATGTTCTGTGAGTAATCTAGGCAAAGGAGTAGCATAGGCAGAGGCTCCAGGAGTGATATACTCAAGGCAGAATAGATAGAGAGAAAGAATAAAGAGGGAATGGCTGAAATAAATCTGTAGAGGTAGGTGGGAATGTGTGACCAGAGAGGTGATGTAATTTTCCAAAGGCCATATACCTTGCAAATAGAGGATCTGAAAGTGGATCACAGGTCCAGGTAACAAAAACCCATGCCCCTCGCAATCACCATAAACCTGATAAGACTTGACATCTAGAAAGCTATGTTTTCTCCAATAGCAGGACTGACATTTGCCAAAAGTTAGCTATGGTTAAATGCAAGGCCCTTGGAATGGGACCCTGAGAGGCTGACCCAGTTATCATCACATCACCCTACTTGCCAATGAAAATTTAAAACCAACCACACTGGGAGAAAGTGTTTGTTGGGCTCTGATAAGGGCTTAAATGGAGCAATGCCCCTGCCTTGCTCACAATACTCCAACAGAATCCAACTGTTTATTTGATGAAAACTGCCCTTTGTCTTTAGTTTACATTTCCCCTGATTGTGAGGGTCTGCAGGCTGCCGTCTGGCTATGACAGAGAGTAGGGCTTTATAACATTGGGCTGATGTGATTCTACAGACCCAGCTTGGAGGGTGTGAGGACACTATTGCAATTCTCTAGGCACCTCCACCAGGTTTTTGGAAGGAGACCTTTTATGTGTAAGGCAAAGCAGACTTGGAAACAGAATGTACCTTCCTGATGACTCTCTTTTAGGATAGTGAAGTAGGAAAGGAGAAAATGAGGGAGACTGAACAGCTTTGCAAGAACATATTTACAATTAAATTACATTTTAAAGGGAATGTGGAAATCCTCACTCTGCAACGAAGCAAGGTGGAGAGAAATCAGCAAACTGTAGTGGGAAGTTAGAAAGTGACACAGATTTTAGAATCAAGAAGATTTGAGTTGAAAGGTTGATCTGCAATTATCAGTTGTATGACCTTGGTCAATTAACCTAGCTGGGAATCAATGTCAGAAAATAAGGATAATGATATGCTTACAAAATGGGGTGATTATGAAGGTTGTGACCCAGCAGTCACTGAATGTATTTTTTTCTCTGTCCTAGTAATCAAGAAATATGTATAAGAAATAGGAACTGGGGAGGGACAGAACACCTTGAAGTCGTAAAAGTAGGATCTAATTAAAAGTATAGTAGTTGGCTTCTTGAAATCACCTGGAGTTTCCCTCTGAGAGGAAATCTCTTTAGAGTCATTGAAAGTAGTGTCCCTTGGAGAGGGGAGTAGGGTCTGCAGCCACAGTTAGGATGTAGACCAAGTGGCCCCATTCTCCTGGAAAAGAGAAATATATAAGGCATATGGTTTCTGAGAATTAAAGAGAAAAAGGGAACTGACTATGACTTCAGATCCTGACACAGGAAATAGATGGGGCTTTAGGGTTGTGTGTGTAGCAGGTGTATCTTCCAAGCCTGACACTCAAATGAAATGCTATAATATTTAGGCCACATTCAGGCATCATTGGTCAAGTTTAATTCAGAAGAAATGAGATTGAAACACACACACACACACACACACACACACAATAGTGATCCAAGATCTGTAGCATCAAGGTAAATAGAGTACAAAAGCTATCTGTTAGACTCTGTAGTGCAGCGATTCTCTTAGTCTGTAGAATCATCAGGAAAGCTCTGAAAACTAACATGGGTCATGAGCTCTACCCAAAACCCATAAATCAAATCATCATTTGTAGCCAGGCTTTGCTACCACAAGTATACAAGATCTGTCCAGAAAAAATCCAACCATTGTTACTATAACAAAAATGGTTTTGCATGATATCATGTAACCTGGCAGTCAAGGAGGGTGGACCAGAATGCATATGCATGAACAGTGACAACTTCACTCTACTTACTAGTCAGTGGGGTGATAAACGCTGTTGAGTGAGCATGTGTGGTCATCACATTCAGAATGACTGAGTGAGTAGAGCAACCAGTCTTCACCAAATTTTGCCTTAAACTTGAACATTCCTCTGTGGAAACTATTCAGATAATTCAGAAGGCTGAAACTATGGGCAACTGGTGATTGGCAGTTTCCTCACAACGATGTGCCTGCTCATGTGTTGCATCTCATGCAGAGTTTTTTCACAAAATATCAAATCACACAGGTAACTCAGCCCCCATACTCCTCATATTTGATGCCCTGAGACTTCTGGGTTTTCCCAAAACTAAAATCAGCTTGAAAAGGGAAGAGATTTCAGACTGTTGCTGCGATTCAGGAAAATACAATAAGGCAGTTGATGGTGGTTGGAATTGTGTGAGGTCCCAAGGTGCCTACTTTGAAGGGGACTGAGGCATCATTGTCCTATGTATGATGTTTCTTGTATCTTGCATCTTTAACAAATGTCTCTTTTTTCATAATATGTGGCTGGATACTTTATGGACAGACCTCGTAGACTGATTTTAAAAAGCACTCAGGTTGTTTTCAGCTTGGGGCTTAAAAATAATGCTGCTATAAACATCTGTGTGCAAGACTGTGTAGACACTGGTAGATGAATTGAAAAATGTGGTCTATTCATCAATGGGATCATTTTTAACAATAAAAAGGAATGAACTGTGAACACATACTACACCATGGATGAGCTTCAAAAACATCATATGAAATGAAAAAGAAAAAAAACAGACACAGAGACCACAGATTGTATAATTTTATTTATATGAAATGTCCAGAAAAGACAGAAAAGCAAGTAGATAAGTGGTTGCCTGGAGCTGGGGTTGGAATAATGATATCTCCAAATGGGCATTTTAGTGTGTGTGTGTGTGTGTGTGTGTGTGCGTGCGTGTGTGTGTGTGTGTGTGTGTGAGAGAGAGAGAGAGAGAGAGAGAGAGAGAGAGAGAGAGAAAGAATGTTCTCAAACTGCTTCATGATGGTGGTTGCACCACTAGGTAAACTTACTAAAAATCATTAAAGTGGAAAACTGAAATGGACAAATTTCATGATATGTAAGCTATATCTCAATAAAGTTGTTTATATAAGCCATTCAGTGAGGCAGCAAGAAGAAATGGTGGTAGTGGACTATATACAAGTCTTGGATTTTTCTAATGAATGAAGAAGTTGGACAACTATCCCACTTCCCTATCATCCACCCCATGGAGGCTGCATAAAACCCTAGTTCTTTCAGTTGTGTGTGAAGTTGATAGGGAGACCCATGAAAAGGTATCAGAGTTTTGGCCAGTCAAGTAGGTGAGGACTCTAAGATTCCTTGGAAAAATAAAAGTATCACCGTACTTACACACTGTGTTTACAGAGCAGTTCATACCAGCTATGCGAGGATTAAGTGAAATGATATATGCATGTCTGGTAAAGTGTCTTAGCAGGTGGAAGATGAAGAATAAATATTAGTCCCTGTCTCCTCTGCCTCAAGAAAAGCCTATTGTCATTCTGTCTCATGATCCACTCCCATCCCATTGTTTACCACCAGAACTATACGTATATCTAGTGTTATTGTCATTTCCTCCACAATTCTCAGGATCACCCATGTCTTTTGTCAGTACTAAAGACTTTTCTGATTGGTTCACTGGGATTGTTCTTCCCTCTCTCTTACTCTATTTTTATTTGGGATTTTAAACTCTCAGGAGAACTGAAGCTATTACCTTCTCTTCCACTTTATGAATTGGGAAAGCCATGGAATCACAGGAGTTGTGGTGACTTGGCTAAGCCCCGAGTTGATTAACAACAGAATTGGTCATTTTCACAGCATCACGCTGACTCAGCCCATCATCAGCTGTGAGCAGTCTACAGAAGTATTATTAAAAGCCCAACTTCTGACTATGAGCCTTTTCATGCCAAGGCAGCAAAGAGACCTCAGTGTAGTGTTGAGTTGAGACGTCTCAGGGATGCGGCCTAATTTAGGCATTTTGAAATCTCAGGTGTGCATTTAAGCAACTGTGTGACTGTGGGCATGTTACTTAATACTCTCAGCTTTTCCTTTACCTGTTAAATGGGAATGTCTCTTGCATAAGGCAGTTATAAAATTCAATGAAATTATTTACACTAAGAGACCACAGATCCAGGTCCAGAGTAGAGGTTCAAAGACTTCTTGTCTATCCCCTAAGACACAGAAAATTAAGAAACCTCTGGATTGTCATGAACTGTTGAAATTTGTGGCTGTCTATTCTCTGAGAACAGAAAACACTTGCAAATTGTGCAGCCTCAGGGTCATCAATCGGAGCATCCGTTTTGAGTGAGTTAGAACCAAAAACACCAATGTTGAAAGTGAATCTTGGCTCTTCCAACCAGGTTGTTTTCAGGAATGAATCACCTGTTGTGTGACCTTGAGAAAATCCCTTTATTCACGTGAAAAGATGTGTTAGCTTTCTCATCGAGGCAAAAGTACCATGTTTGACTACACAAGTATTTGTAACACATGCCATTAGCTCTCTTACTTCTCATATGAAGCCTCATAAAATAAAAACATAAAAATGTATTTCTGCCCATCAGTTATTGAATCATTCCAGGATTGTGGGAGTACCTGATGGAAGGGGAAGATAGCTGGTCATCATTTGGAATTACCACTTTGATTCACTGATGTTTTTAATTTAGTATCTAGCCCTCAGTCTCTCCCTGTGAATCCATTTTGATCCTCTGGATAAACTTGCAATTGTTGTACACAACAAGATTGTTTTGCTTTAATGTCAACTTTTATGGTTTGATTACTTACATATATGCTTAAGAAATATACTTTATGCTACTAATATTCCCTTGGGAAAAAATTTTCTTTCTCCTGGCAATCAGTTAAATGCCTCGAAGAGGGTACTCACTCCCACGGTTTTGAATGCAAGGGCTTGAAAATGCTTTTATTTTAAATTTTAATTAATTATTCCAGCCTCTAGCAGCTGTGCAGTGAAGTGGTTGTTAAATCCCAATGGTAGAGATAATGTGGGCAGACAGAAGGGAGCCAAATTACTGTTGGCTGACCCTGAAAGGAGGGAGGAGAAAGCTCCCAGTTATGTCAAGTGGCCTGAATTCCATGACACGCCGACTCTGTGTGGAATCAGAATGCTTGAAAAAATCATTTATGTTGCCTTGAAGCTGGAAAAGCTACTTATCCATAAGAACCATCCCTTTGGAGGAAACCCAATGGAATCAAACAGGTTTCAGGGAGAGCTTGCTAATTCCCTTCAGCAGAAAGACATCAGCCAACACTGGGAATTCAGTCAGTTCTCTGGTCAAGCAGAAATTCCCAAGGTCATCTGTTAGTCTGGCCCAGGTGCTGGTCGTTTGGTCCACTTAGAGTTGGGGCAACGGGTACTTTGATGTAGTATGGATATCTGTTACTCAGCATGAAGTGTGAATTCCTCAAATTTGATGGCAATGCATTGCTGTCAAATGTCCTCGTATTCAGAAGCCATGGATCTGAGTTCAGCTCTATTCTCTACCAGCGATGCAAGCTTCGTCAGTGAAGAAGAAAGTAATCCTTGTCTCACAGGGCTGCCGTGAGCACCAAGTGTGATAATGTTTCTAGAACCTCAATCTTGTGACTGGTTAGGTGCTCAACACACATTTTTTTTCTGATATTTTCTATGCATATTTTTACATAATCGAGATGGCACTGTCAGGACTTAGGACATTGCTCTATTGTTCTCTGAAATGATAAATTAATATAGTTCTGAGATTTTTACATAAACTTTTCCCTTTCTCTTCACTCTTTTAGCACTTTATTTTTAATTTGTGTGATCGTGTGTATGGTCATATATATGAATTTGATTTACCAATATTTTAAGGATATTTAGATCCATGTTCAGGAGTAACTTGGGTCTGTAGTTTTATTCATTTTGGGGATGTCTTTGTTTAATTTAAATATCAGTATTGCACCTGCTGCACAGAACATATGAACAGGCACTTCGTCTTTTCCTGTCTGTTAAGAGCTTGTTTTGCATTTGGTGTGACTTCTTCCTTGAATAAAACTCACCACTGAAACCACTCTGACTTCAAATTTTCTTTGTGGGAAGGTTTTGATAAGTTCAATTTCTTTACCAATATCCTTTATTATCCTTCTAATGCCTGTAGGATCTATGGAGCTAAAAAATTTCATTTGGGATTTTGTTAATTCATATTCTTTCCCCATTTTATTGATCAGTCTAGACAGAGCTTTATCAATTTTGTTGATATTTTTAAAGAAGTAACTTTGAATTTTTTTTTCTTTTAGCCATTTCATTGATCTGCGGTCTTTATTATTTCCTTCCTTTTACTTACTTTGCTCTTCTTTTTCTACTTTATTAAGAGGCAATATTAGGTCATCAGTTTCACACCTCTCCTGCTCAAATCCCACTCTCTTTTCTTTTGGGGACTTTATATGTTCCGGATCATTTGATATTATCTCACAGGATCATGGGGCCCTACTAATTTTTCTTTAAGCTTTTTTCTCTTTGTATTTTATATTAGATAAATTCCAATTATAAGTCTTAAAATTGACTGACTTTTTCTTTTGCTTATCCAGTGAGTCTTTGAATTCCAGGTATTGTATTTTAATTATTATATTTTTAATTTCTAGCCTTCTCATTTGGTCATTTCTTGTAGTTTCCATGAAGACCATATTTCACTCATTGAGACCATATTTTCTTTAAATCTTTCCTTTAATCATTTTTACTATTTATCATAGCTACTTGAAAATCTTTGTCTGCTGAAACCCACATTTGGACCAGCTTGGGACTAGTTTATGACAACTCTATTTTTCTGGTCTATGGATCATCTTTTCCTGTTTATTTGTATAACTAGTGTTTTGATTGAATTCTGGATATGGTACATAATATTTTATGGAGACTTTGGATTCTGTTTTTCTGAAGAATGTTGATTCTTGTTTTAGGAGGCAACTTAACTACTGGCTGATCACCACAAACTTGTGAAAGTTTTTTTTTTATTTTGCTAGTGCAAATCTATGAAAAAGTGTTTATTAAACCTCACTGACTTCACCCTCTAAAATCTGTCTCCCCTTAAAATTTTATTGGGCTTGTTTTTATACTTTGTTAAGGCAAGCCAAGATAGGTCTTACTCTAGGGTGTGTCTTTATTCTAACCTGCGGACATGCTTAGAACTCAGCTGGATTTCAGGTTTGTTAAGAATATGTAAACAAGATCCCTTCACTTGAAGGCCAAGACACCAACCTCTCTTGGCATCCTTCCTCCAGCACTCTTGACCTCTAGTGTCTAATTTCATTTTCAGCCCATAGCAGCTTCTGTCTGGTAAACCTTAGGAGGTTACTCTGAGAGAGGACAACTAGCTCTCATCTGTAAACTTGCAAAGGACCACCTGCATGGACTTCTGGGGTTTCCTCTCTACAATGAGTGAATCTCCTTAATGCCTTCATTAAGCATTACATCAGTAATTTATTGTTTCATCCATTAAACAGATCCCAAGCTTTCACACGTCGCAAACCCTGACCTATGCCTCTTCCACGTGGCAGAACTATTGCTCTCAGACTCTAGTGCTCTGCCTCACGCTGGGGAAATTTTCCTCAGGCAGAGGGCTGTGTGATCATGGGGCTCACCTAGGAGTGCCCCTTCTCTCAGATATTACAGTTTTGTTTCACACTACCTAAAAATCTCTTGACTTACGTATTTTGCCTAGTTTTATAATTGTTTATATTCGGAGACTCACCCAGGACCAGTTATTCTATTATAGCCACAAGAGAAAGGTTGAGCATTATAGGTTGTTTTAATATTTATAATTCAGATAACTTCCTCAGGATGTATTTAGATGTGATGTTTATCTTCCTTATCACTGCATTTTAAATAGTGCTTGACACTCAGGTGGTTAATAAAAATGTGTTGAATAGATGATATATCCTGGCTGATCACCTGGTCATTCCTGTCTTCAGCTCAGAAAACATTTTTCTTTTTTACTTACTTGATGATTTCCCTTCTTCCATTTTTTCTAGAACATTTACTAAACATATGTTTATTGACCTTCTGCATATATCTTAACATCCCCATCATGTTTAGCCTTTTTTCACCAGTTCTGAGGAAAACCCCAATTTAATATCCTAGAACAGATTTCAGTATTCATTGCTATTGATTTTTCTATGCAGATCACCCATCTACTAAGTTTTACTTTGGAAGTAATGGTTTTAAATTTTTGTGTTTGAGAGTTCTGGTTGTTTATTTTCTTTGCAGCCTATTTTTTCTTATTGATGTAATAACTCAGTAAGTTTCCTTCAGTTTATTGTGTTAACTGCTCCCTCACACATTAATTTGCTATTTATTGTATTTCGAAGTTCTCTTTCACAGTGTTAGACTTCTTCAGATGTGTGGTTTTTATATTTTTTTAAGATTTTATTTACTTATTTTAGAGAGGGAAGGGAGGGAGAGAGAGAGAGAAACATCAGTGTGCGGTTGCTGGGGGACTTGGCCTGCAACCTAGGCATGTGCCCTGACTGGGAATCGAACCTGCGATGCCTGTTTCGCAGCCCGCGCTCAATCCACTGAGCTACACCAGCCAGGGCAGATGTGTGGTTTTTATTGGTTGTTTATGATTGATGAAATTTAAATTGAGTGATGTGGGCAGCTGGGGTGTAACTATAGTCCAGGTGAAATTTCATGTTTTCTAGGCAATGAATGCAGATTTCAAGAATAAGGGCCTTAATGCTGGTGTTTCTATAAGAGAAGGGAGTAGGGGAGGGAAGGGGACACTTAAGTGGGCTTTACCTTGAGGTGCACAAGTGGAGGATTTTTCATTTTGAATGTGTGATCTCCCTGTCTTTTCTGGAAGCTAAGGTTGTCTGAGGCACAGCCCTACTCCACTGGCTACGGATCTCACTCTGGGAGTGTTTGTCAGAATTTCCGGGTAAAGATCTAAACACAAAACATATCTTAGGGACAAATGTCAATCAAGCCACTTTGGTATTCAGTGTCTGGCTTAATTGCTCTACCTTTTAATTCCTCACCCTGCTGACAACCCACAACCATTATTTTTTTATCACTTCTACCCCCAATGTCAGTTCTTTCCAGCTGCTTTTCTCTTCCACTAGAGTGTGTTGGTGGCACTCTTCCCATCTTTCCAGTTCTGCTATGGATTTTTAAAGTATATGTATCCTTGATTTTCTGTTGTTTTAGCCATGCACATTAACCAGAAATCTCCACTTACAATTTTATATTCCGTTTACTTATATCCAAGCATTTTCCTTGTCACTAAATTTATTCATGATCATGTAAAACCAAAGTTAATAGCCCAAATAAAACAGGAAAACACATATGTGAGCCTCTTGTCTGGGTAAAATATAACAGCCAGTGTTTGCTTCACAGTGATGAATTAACAATTAAATCAATATCGGGGAAAGGAGAAACAAGAGGGAACACCTAATTTGCAAAGTCCATCAGAAAACTTTAATGTGTGTGTATTTATCATTAGTGGGCAATTATTGATAAAACAGATCTTCACTCCAAGTACCTCACAACAGCAGACATTGATGGATGGCATAGATTTTCAAGAAAGTAATGGAATTAGAGGAGAGGACAAACCAAGTTCTGACCTTGTAATATATAAAGCCATAAAAATACTTATTAAAGACCTTATGAACATACTCCCTCTAAAAAGGTGATGTTGTGAGGGCTGTGCATTTCAGTAAGAGCTGAGCTGAGGGAATTATGGTCACTGCAACTGGAGTGTGGTGTGGGTATTTGTTAGTATGTTTTTGTATATTTTTCACTCATTACTTTATTGACTCACTCATTAAACAAATCAATTAAGTATCCACAATAGACACCAAACACTACACTTACAATTAAGGAATTCATGGTCTAATAGAAGAGGAAACAAGTAAGCCCATTATTTATAATACCATGAAGTGGTCCTACAAAAAGATTAATAACATGATCAATGAGATCCTATAAGAACCTAATTACATTTGGGGGGAAGAGAAAGTTTCTCAAAGGAAGACCAAGTAAGCTGAACCCAGAAGGACTGGTAGGAGTTAATCAGGCAAAGAGCAATGAAAGGACTTTTTGGATAGAGAGAATAGATATTCAAACATTCAGAGGTATTGCTGAGAATAATAGGGTCCAAAAGAACAGGAAGTAGATCCACGTGGCTGAAGTAAAGACTGTGAGGGAGCAAAGAACAAGAAATAATGCTGGAAAGGTTCAGTAGGAGTCATAACATGCAGGACCCTTGATGTGCACTGAGTTTTGTGCAGAGGAATAGCATTATCAATTTGGGTGCAGAGTGTAAAATTGATTACAGAGGTCAGAACCAGAGTCATGGGTACCACTTAGGAGCATGTTGTAGAAATCCAGCTGTGGAATGGTGGTCACTTTTGCTAAGGTGGTGTCAGCAAAAGTGAAGATAAATGGAGGAGTTCTGGAACTACTTGCTAATTACAATACATAGAATCTGGTGAATGTTTGCACCTGTTGGGGAGAAGGAAGCCAGAGTGTTGACACCCTTTCTCTAATGGGTGAATGTGCATCTGTTTATAGAGGTGAAGAGTGTGGTTGGGAGCAACGATGGAGGAGATGATTTGAGAGGATGATGTGTTCATTTTTGGGCACCTGAGTGCACAGCTCCAGTGGAACCATATATAAGGTCACAAGCTATGTTCATAGGTGGTTTATGTGAGATTTCTGAGCTGAATATTAAATCCGGGTGGCCTAAGTGATAATGATAATTGAAAATATGGGACTAGGTAAAAATCAACCAAGAAAAGAGCAAGAGCAGAAGGATAGAATATAAGAGCAAGAAGGGGAAAACTAAACTAAGCTGCTGTATTAGTCAGCTCAGTCTGCCATACAAAAATACCACAGACTGAGTGGCCTAAACAACAGCAATATATTTTCTCACAGTTCTATGGAGGCTGAAAGTCCCAGATCAGGGTGCCAGAATGTTTGGGTTCTGGCGAGAGCACTCTTCCTGCTTCCTGGCTTGCAGACACTGTGTTCTTGCTGCCACCTTAGGTGGGGTAAGGGTCGGGGGAGGGGAGAGGGGAAAGAAAGGGGGAGATTGGTTTGGTGATTTATTGATTATTTCTGTCAGCATTGAGTTTCCGAATGAATCTCCAAGTCCCAAACCCCCAAACCTTTTCCTTTGAGTACTCTGAGCTATCCAACTTCTTTTCAAGCACATCATCCAAAAATTTCCTCTTTTGTCTAAATTAGTTAGGGTTGTGTTTAAGCTTCTGTAATTTTGGACAAATCCTGACCCATACTGAGATTGCTGGTGTGGAGATGAAAGCAAGAATACTGTGATTTGAACAATTAATAAATTGAGAGAAAGTAGAGAAAAGTGTTGTCGTTTGTAAGAGAGATTCACTGATTCCTTCAACAAACATTTTCTGTTCTGTGCACTGGCAGTTCAGCATTGAACATAGGGGGTATGGTACATACATAGCTGAGTGTGAATAAATCTCTTTGATAAAAAATTGTGTTGGAAATCAGAATTCAGAATCTGTTTGTGGTATGATTGAATCTTCACTTGTACAGTATTACATATGTAGCAATAATATTAAATTTTTACTTAACACTGCAAGAGTAAACATTTTTATTTATGGAAGATAGGCAAGATACAGGAAGGCAGATAGAACTTCTCTCTTAAGTACTATATTAGTTTGGGGAACGAAGACATAAACAGAAACACACTTTCCTGAACTGAGTCCTCTCCTTGTTATTCTTCCCAATGGTCAGCATTCACTTGTGCTTTTAGCCAAGATGGGTATACAGGGAATGAAATGGCAAACATTTGTTAGAACCTAAGAGGATGGAGGTTGATACAGAAATAGACCTTCTGCACCAGGGAACGTGGTATCTTAGGTTGCTAACAATTAATTAGTGATGAGTTTGTTGTGTTGCCTGTTGCCCAGGATGATTAATCTGAGCCTGAATCCAACTAAACCAATACAGAAAGTTCACAGCAAGATAAGCTGTGAGTGACAATGTTGCCCTTTAGAAGAAGAGGAGTTGACAGAATGAAATGCAACCCCCTGCCACCCCCACTCTGGTTTCCTGCCTGTCATGGCAAAATCCCCAAGCTCCTGCTGTGACTAAAAGCTGAGAAGGCATGCTTTATAGTCACATGATCAGGGACTATCAGAATTTAAAGGGCCTTGGGAATTCACTTCTCCAACCTGCTCATCCCACGGATGAGGGTGTTGAGGTCCAGAGAAGTCAAATCATTTTACATTCTTATAGGCACCCAGTAAGTTGTTGATGGAACTGAGCTATAGCTCTGTCTTTGTCACACAGCGTTGTCCTTTTCCTACTGTACCACAGAGTTCTGCTCTCACAGCAGCTTCCCTCTCCAACAGAGGAGGGTTGCAGTGTTGAGCACATGCTTAAATGACATGAGATTAGAGGCCTGGAGATCTGGGTTCTCATGCAGCCTCTGGCATCAGTTTACTCTGTGAACAGAATCTGCTAGGGAAAGAGAGGCTGGCTGTTGATGAGGCGCCTTGGTTGTTTCACATGTGGCTTTTCATTCTTCATTAGGCTGGATCTAATTCCTGCTGTGATGGTGTCAGAGAAGCATTCCAAGATGGTGAAGGTGGACACTGAGAGACCTTTTGAAACCTGGACCCCACAACTTGCACAATATCACTTCCAGCACTTTCCATTTGCCAAAGAAAGTTACTAGGCCAACCCAAACTCCAGGTGTGGGGAAAAAGATTCCAGCTCTTGATGGGAGGAGTGACAAAGTTACATTGCCAAGAGCCACATGGGATATAAAATATTTTTTAGTAAACTTTGCAAATTATAACTTTCATCTCTAAATTCTGGAAACTAAGTCCCCAGAAAATATTGAAATAACTCCTTTGACACCATTACCCAAATACACTTTATATATGTTCCCTAGATCATATTGCTTATGAATTGCTCTCAATCACTTTGTTTTGGCGGTGCTGTAAGGGGATGGTGCCATGAAAAGAATATATAAGCATATGTGTCTAGATCATGTGATTCCATATATGCATTCATGTCACTTTATGTTCAAGTGCATGTTTTAATTTAATGTTTGACTGATTTAGTTTTCAGAAAAGATGTCGTATGACACAAAGGAATATGTTATATACAAATAGAAGTGAATGTAAGGTAAGTAAAAAAGAGACTCAGAGAAGAGCAATCAAATGGAGCCAGAACTAACTTAAGGTGCATAGAACTATGTCCTTAACCACCTGTGATAGCCAAACTATAAACCTGACTCTGAACTTCCTGGGAGACATCAGGAAGAGCATAACACATGGTTGCTGCAGAGAGAGGTGGAGAAAGTAGTGATTTTTTACCTCTTGGTCATAGAGCCTCTGGTCAAGACTGCATTGCCTCCTTTGGATTTCATGGCCTACTCATATAAAATTTCTCTCTTTTTACAGCTTGAATGGGGTTCCCTGTATAACTTTTATTTTGTTTTTAAAATGTGATCTTAAGGGAAAAAAGAGGCCAAATATGGAGTCATCATGGTCTCTGTGTTCTTTTGATGGGGCTGAACTATGTAGGAAGCCAAAGGTGAGCTGATTTCCAAGAGTCTGTGTGGTGGGACTGACAACAGTCAATTACAACTCAAAACATGTGTGCGTTTGCCCTGACTGCTGCTTTTACTCCCAGCCTACTCTTTTTCATATCAAACAGTTGCTATAAAAGAGGAGTTGCATATTCCTGTCCAGCTCGTCAATAAAGGCTTAGATGTCCCTCTTTGTTCCTACCTTTGTACCTCACGTCTTGGAATGTTCCTGTGCTTATGTTCCCCTCATCTTTTTATTTATACTCTGTTACCTAGTTCTGTTTTCATACCAACTGGTAGGTCATCTGAGTTATTTTTTTATCTTTAGAATTCTATTTCAAATATCCAGTTTGCACCAGTCTATCTCTTTCTGATAGCCTCCATCATATGGATAAGTTCAAGTCCTAGAAATCCATTCATCATCCTAGAATTGATCATCTGGCCCATATCAGATAGCACCAGTCACTCAGATGAGGGGAAGTCATACAGAAAGAAATATTAACTTCATGCCAAGACAGGAGCAGAGAGCAGGTGAAGGACTCTGAAGCTGTCTGGTATATTGTGCCTTGAGGGGCTGTCTGGAAAGTAACCTCTTCCAAAGCACTTGGAAAAAACGTCATAGAACAAAAGTTCCAGGACATCCAGTTGAATGAGAACTCTCTCCTCCCTGCTTCTAGCACTTACCTCTTAGAAATAAAGAAAATATGCTTGCAGAAAAGCCAGTATTGATCTGTATTCTCCAGAGAAGGGATGCCACTCCTCATCAAATAAGGATTTTTTTTTTAAGAACAAGACAAAGTCAAGAATACCCAGGATTTTTCTCCCTCCAAATGGTTGTTTATCTTGTTGAGTCTTGGCTACTGTATTAACTGGAAAAACCAAGGAAGCAAACAGATTTCCAATAGCCTCCACTCATTCTGCAGATTTAAATAAATATCCGGCTGTGGTACACAAATTCAAAACAAGTTATTTCATAGAATTGTTTTAAAATAATCTCTTTATCTGACTACCAACACACACACACACACACACACACACACACACACACACAAACTTCCCTAGAACAAATGAGAAGACCGTTTTGAACTCTCTGTACCTTACTTTATATGACTAATGGACTGCTAAGTCTTGTTTATTTTGCCACCTGCAAACCTCTTACATCATGCAGTAGAAGAATCTTGCAGTGGTTAAGAGCCTAGACTTAGGATCTGGGTTTCCTGGGTTTGAACTACCATTTGCAGGCTGGGTCATTTCGGCCTCAACAACATCACATGTAAAGTGGAGGAAGTAGTAGTACCTAATTTATTAGATTGTTGATTAAATGTATGTAATACTCTCAGAATAGTAACTGACACATAACAAGCACCTGATTAGGGTTGTTATTAACATTATTTTATTATTGAATCTGCTTTCTTATTTCCTTTCTTACTCTTACAGTCTTTGTTCAAGCCAACACTATCTTCAAGCCAGACATCTCCAATAGCATCTTACCTTTTCTTCCTGACTCTGTCTCCCTCAGTTCATTCTTACATTGTGTAGCCAGAATATACCATTGAGACAAACAATCTAATAATAAAACTGAGAAATATTGTGTGTATGTATGAGAATGTGGTAATGACAAGAACCATGAGAAGGTGAACTATGGAAATGGAGAAAATTCATGAAAGGCTTTGGATTGTATCCTGCTGTATCCTGGGGTTTTGCCTAAGGTGGTGTGAAGGGTTCAGACTAAACTGACAGCTAGCTATCCACCACTGCAACCCTTGAATGTTTGACTCTTCATGTGAGTTAGCAAGCAGCCCCATTCTCAGAGAGTTTCCAGCCTTACCCAACACAGATGGCATAATCATTGTAGTCTGGAAAAACGTGCAACATCCCATTTGGTCACTGAGGGGTACTAAGGGGTTCCACTAGACAGTTTATCAGCTAGGGTTTGTTGTTCAACAATCTACCCTAAAACTAAGAGGCTTAAACAATAACTATTTATTATATCTCATAAGAGTGTGGATTCACTGTGGATTGGCTGATCTAGTTTGGTTTCAACAAAACTCTGCTAGGTTTACTAACATGTCTGCAGGTCAGCTGAGACCCTACTCTATGTTGGATGTGGATAGGTCTCCTTAATTGGGGGAGCCCTACATCATGTATCAGTTCTCTCCTTCTTGGGACCAGCATTTGCCTGAGCTTTTCCTTCTAACAAGTAATGGTGAAAATGAGAAAGGGAACATGTGAGGCTTAGGTCTCAGAACCAGATCACATGGCCAAATCAAGACCAGGAAATAGTGTTCCATTTTTATGCTCATAGATTTCCTGGCACCAGGAAATTTGTAACTGTGGAATCTCCATGCTTTTGCCCAGGGCAGTATTACCCTCATGAGTTTACAAAAGTCCTACATTGGCAAATACTCTATCTTTATTGGAGGCCAGGGGTCTGTTAATATAATGAGTGAACTGAGTGGAGTAAGAAACATAATTAAATGGAGATGCTGTGCCCTGTCTTGAGCAAGGGAGATGACTGTTGTGAATGCCAGCCCAGTGATAATAGCAACATAGTGTAGTAGCTGTTCTAACACTTACATAATGAAAGCATTGCTTACATTAGTCCATTTTATCCTTACAACAAGAATTTGAGGGAGGTACATTATTGTTATTTATATTTCACAGATAAGAACACTGGGGCACAGAGAGGTTTGGAACCTCAATCACAGAGCTGAGGTTCTAAACCAGGAAATCTGGCTCTAGAGTTCATGTTCGTAAACATCACCCTCTACAGCCAGATCATTTTATTTTGGGAAAAAAAGTCAGAAATGCAGACTTTCACATGGAATCACTCAAGTTTCACATGTAGATAAATCATTGAAATAAATAAAAATCATTGTGCAGGCCACTGAAAATACATTGATGGGCTGAACTTGACTGTGAATGTCTGGTTGCAGATTATTATCTGACACACAGGGTTGGTCTGATCTGAATTTTATCAGCCTGAATTCAGGGTAGCCGCACAGTCACTTCAGGCCTCCCATCCTTCCGGAGAAGTACTGAACTCAATGAAAGCTTCAAAAATCCATATTCATGAAACTCTGGCTGATTCTCCTACTTGACAGTGGCCAGTCCTTTATAGGGCATTGGAAATCAGAACTGGAGCCCAGAGCAGAAACTGGCCTTGCTTTGCATTGCAGGCTTGGGGCCAGCAGTAAGCCCTTTGACCTTGGGTGGTTCACCTGCCTGCAGGGGCTTGGGCAGGTGAGAAAGGTCTCTGGTCCAAGCAGGTGTGATTTAACATTGTTATCAAGAATTGGTGGCGGAGCGGAGGTGGTTAGAGGAGAGAAAACACCTGGAAGGGCAAGAGGATATGAAAACCAATGATGAAAAATTTATCACACTATGCACAGATAGAGGAACAATGCCTGTGGTGTGCCAAATAGAGTCTGAAAATGCAGAAGGGAGAGCACACTTTCTCTTTCCATAGAATACTGGAGACTGCGTCTCCCTGACTGAGCTGAAACACTGAAGATGTCTCACCAGAGCACAGCGGAGCAGACAGGCATAAAGCAGAGGAGCACAGCCGAGTAGTCCAGCTGGAGAGGGCCCTGGCCACAGGGCCACCTCACAGCCTGCTGTTTTCACAGCTGTGCTGTATCACTGTTGAGCTGTTTGTACTGAATAAGTTTCCTTCACTGCAACCCAAATTGGAGGTTCATTTGAGCGTTGAATTGGCACCAATGACCATCAGTGGACAGTATCTAACTCCTTTTAGACTTTCCTGACCTTATGCTAATGTAGATTCCTTGTGAAGTACTTATATACAGAATCCTTATTGTAACTAATATTCTGTCTCTTCTACTGGTTTAAAAGCTTTATATTTAATACACAAACAATGCAGAAGAAGGAACGTTGGTTCAGAGAGGTCCTTCTTCTCCTTTCTCTATAGCTTTTCCTAAAGTTCCCATAAATCACAAGGCAAATCCTGGTGGGATAAGCCTGCCTCTCTTGAGCCTGTATCAGATTATGTGTGTCTCTCAAATAAAGAAGAGGCAGGATTCCTCCACCTTCCTTGCAAATCTGGAAACCGTCCCTTATTTCCCCAGTTCATCCATAGGTATCACCTGTTACTCTCATGCTGCAAAATTCAGCTCACTTTTGCTTTCAGTAGTGATAATAGCCAAATCTCTTATTTTGTTTAATGCAGCATTTTTCTCCATTATCAACCCCACCTCCTCCTTTGTCAGTTTGAAAGAAAAGACTTAATGATTTGTTTTTTTGCCCTGAAAAATTCCCCGCCCTTCATCTTTTTGGAACACATTCTGAGATTTCTGATGGTGGAAAAATAAGTGGTTACATCCTCAAGTTACATATTTTAAGCACTTTATATAAGAAATCCTTGTGATATTTACCCATTTGCATTATCTAGAGGATTATTGTTTGCTGTGCCTGCTGTTTTCTGAACAGCATACAGGAAGGAAGGAAGGAAGGAAGGAAGGAAGGAAGGAAGGAAGGAAGGAAGGAAGGAAGGAAGGAAGGAAGAAAAGAAAGATCTCTGGCTCTCTGTGTCCAGGAATGCTGGAATATGGTTGATAACATTCTACTAGAGGGACCACTATTTTGTGGGGGAGTCTGACAAATGCATTCATGGCAACGAGGCACATGAGACTGTACTCATAAAAATAATCTTCAGGTAGATTATAATATTATTTCCTTAATATAAATATCATGCATATTTGTTGACAACATATCTTAGAAAACATGAAAGGAGAATAATCACCCATATTTCTTTCCATCCATGATAAACCTAACAGTTTGAAAAAAAATCTCACATGCATCCACTCAGAATTATACTCTAAATAAATATTAATATCCAGGTTCATTTTGTACTATAATGGCATCCCAGCAGTATTAAATATTTGAAATGCCTGCATGAGTTTTTAACACACTGATGTTTGATAACATTTGAATCCATGCAAATAAAATCTTATCTTGTGGTTAGATATATAGGTGATTTTGTACTTTTTACTCTTAATAATGCTACCTGGATGAATGTTCTTTCTCACCATTTTTAAAAGATATTTCAGATTATTACTTTTGACCAGCAATTTTCAACACACAAACTAATTACTGAAATTCTGTGGCACACCAGAAAATGTATTTTTTGCCAATCTGACCAAAAAATAGTAGTGCTGGCCAGGTGGCTCAGTTGGTTGGAGCATCATCCCATACGCCAAAGGATGCAGGTTTGATCAGGCCAGACCCCTTGGTTCCAGGTTCCATATCCAGTCAAGGTCTGTATGAGAGACAACTGATTGATGATGCTGTCTCACATTGGTGTTTTTCTCTTTTTCTCTCTCCCCCCTCTAAAAAATCAAGAAACATATCTTCAGGTGAGGATTTTAAAAAATAGGTATGATTTTGATTTATTTACACTAGATGGATATTGTTGTGTTGGCTGTTGTCATTTTTTAGAATTTGACAGTCTAAGAGAAGAGAGGTCAGTATCCCTGACAAATAGTCAGATATTGCATGTTTTAAAAATTCTTGCAGCACACTGGTTAAAAATCAATGCCTTAGGCTATTTCTATGAGTCTAATTGCTGAGTCGAAGGGAGTGAATATTTTTAAGGCTCTTGATAATTTTATAGAAAATTGGTCAGATTAACTCTATGGGGTTGTCTGAGACCAAATGGTAGCCTCTTCTTGGGGCTTCCCTTTGACACTGGGAAAAATTTTTTAAAAAGCATATTAGGGAATGAAAAGTGTCTGGGTGGAATTGCAATATGAAATAGAGGCCAGGGAGGGTATCTGTACAGTGACTGCTATGGACTGAATGTTTGTGTCCCCCGCAAATTTATATGTTGAAACCCTACCCCAAAATGTGATGGTGTTAGAAGGTAGGGCCTTTGAGAGGTAATTAGGATTAGTTAAAGTCATGAGCCTTCATGAATGGAATTAGTGCCCTTGTAAGGGTCACGAGAAAGTTGGCTCTCTCTCCCAGTTCTCTGGCATGTGAGAATACAGCAAGAAATCAGCAGTCCAAAACCCAGAAGTGGGCTCTCACCAGAACCCAACCGTGCTGGCACCCTGATCTCAGACTTCCAGCCTCCAGAAATGTGAGGAATAAATTTCTGTTGTTTCTAAGCCACCTGGCCTATGGTATTCTGTTATAGAAGCCTGAATGGACTAGGGTAGTGCCTGAATGGGGTGAGAAAGAGCCACATATATCTCTCATATATCTAAGGGAAGGGACTCCCCACGAGGTTATTATAGCATATACAAAATCCCCTAAGCAGGAAAAGTGTTGACAGCAAAGAATAGTAACAAGGGTGGTCTGTTAGCATCAAGCTTCTTGACGGTTAGAGCAAAAAGGAGAACTTGACCTCTGGCGCTCCCTCCTCCACTGACACAGCTCTTGGTGCTTTCTGAAACACTCACCTTCAAAGCACCTGCTAGGATGCAGGGAAATACACTCAGGGACTGATCCAAACCACTGACACTTGCTGCTCAGCTGAAAAAAATGAGAGCTTTATTCAAATACAGAGATGGTCCCTTCCTTATAGAAACTCTCCACAGGCTTCCTTCTGGGCCATGAGCCTGTTCTTCAGGTGCCTCAGAAGTTCAGAGAGGATGTGGACATTGAACGGACCCACTAAGCTAGAAGGAACTGGTGATGAAGCTCCTGCTAGAAAAAGTCCCCCTGAAAATTCTACTTTTCTACTGACATTATTAGTTTCCTGATTATCAAAATTAGCATACTATCAAAAATGAAAATAATAACACAAATACTAAGAGATTATCTTCCAGGCCTTGCATTTAAAGCTTTATGTGGATAATCTCATTTTAACCATGAAAACAACCTTGAGAAGTCAGTAATATTATTATTCTCATTTTACAGAGGAGGAAGAAATTGGGGATTAGAGTGGTTAAGCAAATTTTCCAGTATCACAGAGCTGGTAAATGGTGGAGCTGGGATTTGAGCCCACTTCTATCTGATGAACTCTACCTTCCAGTTTGCCTCACAGAGGAAGCTCTGTCAGAGCCATACTTTATCTGGTGAAATGCTGATATGTGGCCCTTGGGAAGAGTTTATTCAGTTATGTAGGCCCTGGGGAAAGAGGGCTGGAAACTCCGCTCTAACACGCTGGCTGCCATACTGCGATCTGGCCCAACTGGTTTTCAGAGCAACAGAAAAGGCTCAGCTTGTCAGAGGGGCAAGTGCAGCTCTCTCCTGCGCTGCTGGGTTCTGGTCACAGATAGAGTGGGAAGCTCCCTGTGTGGATGCCAGGAGGCCTGTCCCCAGGTCCACTAGGCTGAAATGAGCAGTCTCCTTGGCTCCCCTTGAAGCAGCAAGATCAAGGCAAACACGGCTCTGGAGAGGACCTACAGAAGGACAGTCAGAATGGTAGCCCTTGCTTCTTGCTCATCCAGTCAAATCAGGTTGAGCTATCCTCCCCTTATTGAAACCACACTGTCCAATAGATGAACACTCACTCCTTGATCACACCGAATATTGCTTTGTGGTTAAAAATGTAAAAATTTATATGTCAAACTCCTTGTACTTACCTTGTACTAGAAGCCACTGCTCTACGCAATTGGCCATTTTGATTTTTATATTTAAATACTCATTCACTCTTCACCACCCTATGAAGTGGGTAGACTTATCTCCCTTTTGCAGATGACCTGAAGAGGCACAGAGTCCTTATGTAATTTACTCAAGGTCATGTAACCAGAAAAGACACCAGCGTTCGGGCTGCCTGTCACTACCAAATCCAATAAGCAATGACAGGGATTGAATCTTTTATGGGTGCTTTATTCAGATCGTCAGCAATCCAAGAAAAATGGCGGGTTCGTATCCTAACAAACCATCTGCCTTCTCTTTCCTGGCCAGATCTTTTATAAGGGGGTTGGGGGAGGACAAGCAAGGTGTGGTGAGGGCTTTGAAATTCAGGGAGGATTAGGTGAGCAAGCTGCAGCATTCCTGTTCTCTGCAGTTAGCTGTTCCCAAGGCGGGGTGGTCACACAAAAGGCCCAGATGGCTCCAACATGTCTAGCCAGTGCCCCAGGAGGTTGGCTGCTTTTCTCAGGAGCCAGGGTAGGCCTTATCTATAGTTTCTGAAACAAAAGCTTAACATACACATTACTTGCTAGACTTACAGCTTTTTACCTTAAGCTAAAATTTTCCAAGTCTTGAGTTCCCTATCAGTCACAGAGCTGGCAGTGGGAAGAGTTCAGATTTGAATGCAGATTGGCTGGCTCTAGAATCCATGCCCTTAACTGTTCTGTAGACCTGTAGATAAATGGACTCATGTTCAAATCCTGCCTATGTCACCTCCCCACTACTTGCTCATGGGCAAATCCTTTAATTCCTCTGTGCCTCAGTTTCTCCATCTGTGAGTTGCAGATGCTCATTCTCACTACTCTGTAGAATTATTGGGAAGATTAAATAAGAGAGTGCACATGAGGCTCCCAGTAGGAATGTGGTTTCCCATAAGGTTTATGTTCTTCTATCTCAATGCTTCTATTTTAAAGCAGCCCAGCCATTGCCCTCCCCCAGGATGTGAAACTTCACCTTGATCCACAGAAAAGAAAGAATTCAAACTTACGGAGGGAGGGGGGAACAGAGCCCTGAAGTAGCAGGCTCTTGCCCACCTTTCCCTTTGATAATCCTGCATTTCAAGATGTGCTGACTTACTAGACCACCCCCATATCTTTTTCCTGAGTGGGATCTTGTGATGTAATGAGCTGCAAAGCAAAGCTAGCTCCCCTGAAACAAGGACCTGTTTTTGAGCTTCCCTGTAAATGTAACCATGCTCCTCCTTCTCCCAGAAAATAGCTCAACCAACTGGGCCTTCCAGGAGAAAATTCTGAAGAGAGATGCACCTTCCTGCGTTTCCCAGATCCGTGAGTCCTCTGGTCTGTGCCTTTGACAAAATGCAGAGTCAGATTACTCAAGGTCTCATTTATTCATTGGGAATCAGAGCCCCTTTAGGACAGAATCGGGTAATTGTTGAGGAGCTGAGCTACACTGAAAGAATTTAATTTAAAGAATGAGTCAATTCAATTGAATCCTGAAAATCAGTCTGATGTTCCCCCAGGGAAGTCTATTTGGAATCAATAAATGTGCCTGTGTCCTGGCTTCTGTTTCTACTCTCCCCTCTCATCCCCCACCAGGGGGAAATTGCTCAAAGGGACCAGGTTTCATTTAGGAGAAATGTGGGTTCTGCCAACGGCACAAAATGGGGCACCGCTCAGCCCTGTGATCTCTCTCAATCTCGCTCTCTCTCCCTTTGTCCGTCCCTCATGCTGTCCCCTGCTCCTTACATATGCCCCTCACCCCATGTCTGTCTCTCCCCAGGGTCAGTATTCACTCTATGGTTTTCTCTTCTCTTCTCTTCTCTTCTCTTCTCTTCTCTTCTCTTCTCTTCTCTTCTCTTCTCTTCTTTTTTCCCTTTCCTTTCCTTTCCTTTCCTTTCCTTTGCTCTTCTCTTCTTTTCTGCTTGCTTGCTTGCTTGCTTCCTTCCTTCCTTCCTTCCCTCCTTCCTCCCTTCCTTCCTTCCTTCCTTCCCTCCTTCCTTCCTTCCTCTTTCTTTCTTTCCTCCTCTCTCTCTCTTTCTTTCTTTTTCTTTTTTTTTAAATATCTAACTCTCCTTTCCTGCCTTCAAAAATGCTATTGAAATCACCAAACTCAAGAGCTGAGCAAATAGCTGGTTGTCAGAGGCTGGGAGGAAGGGAAAGGAGTTGATGTTGATCAGAGGCTGCAAAGTTTCAGTCATGCAGTGCAAATAAGTTACCCAGTAAATGGAGTTGGGGAGACACAGCACAATAGGAGCACGAGTTTTAAAATTTGGCCAAGACTTGGGCTCAAGCCCTGATCCTACCAAACTTATTCTCATTGAACCTCACACTGTTCTCATTGTAAAATGAGGATAATCTTGTCTACCTCACAGAATTATTGTGAAGGACAAAAAGATACTTTGTGGACCGTGCCTGATGCAAGGTGGGAACTGAGCTGATGTTGACAAAAGTGGCGATTTTGCTATTGCAGAAGGATTAGAGGGCCTGGAGTGAGAAGTACACACTCATGTTCAAGACTACTGAGCAGCCCTGGAAGGTTTTAGAGAGCTGATTCATATGATCTAGGCTGGTCATTTCCTTTTGCTTCATGCAATAGGACCTAGACTATTTTTATCTTAGTCCAGCTGAGTTATGATTATTAATGGAGAAATATGAGAGCCAGCAATCTATCTGAACAATCTCCTTTCTGCCCCATGGAACTGAGGTGTGTGGACAGAAAATCAACCTATTTTTTTTTTAGAAAGCAGAAAGTCCCATTGCTGGTGTACATGTGTAAGTCAGCTGGACAGATCCCCAAAGCCTGTCCTGAAAGAAGCAGCTTTTACTAAAACTAAACCTGACAGGGACCAGCTTCTCTAACTCTGAATGGCAAATAATGATACTGGCAGCCAGATACCTTAGCAGGAATGAATGGAGCCCCTCTGGCCTGTGTTCTTTCCAAGAGACCCTTCATTGCAACCAGACTATCCCGCCTGCCTCTATTCATGTTGCCCTGGCACCTAAACTCTGCCTGCTCTGGTGTATTTCCCAGGAGTGACTTTCTCCTCCTTTAAATAGTCTTGTCTCCTTCAGGAACCCTTCCATCATGGGGCCGTGACCCAGTGAAAATGGCAATGACTTTTCTGTGTGAAAGCCCTGATTACTCTGACTTAAAGCATTTTAAAGTATTTATGTTATTTTTCCCACCTGTAAAAAGAAAATATGAAGCAGTTCTTCAGAGGTTAAATAAAGAAATGCCACATGACCCTACCATACCCCAAAGACCTGAAAACAGGTATTCATTCAGATAGCTGTACACATGTTCATAGCAATACTATTCACAATATCCAAAAGGTGGATGGATACAGTCCAAATAGCCATCGAAGAATGAATGGATAAGCAAATTGTGCTATATCCTTGCAACAGAATATTATTCAGCCATAAAAAGAAATGCAGTAGGAATACATGCTACAATGTGGATGAACCTCAAACACATTGTATGAAAACAATAAGTGGAAGAAGCCAGACACACACAAAAATCTCCTATTGTATGATTTCATTAATGTGAAATATCCAGGAGAGGCAAATCCATACAGACAGACCATAGATTGGTGGTTGCCATGGGCAGGGTAGGGTGGGGAGCAGTCCACATGGCAGTGAGGACCTATGGGCTATGGATAGCCACAAGTGTGATTCTGGATGCGAATTGTGCCCCAGCTGATCCCTCAGATAAAGACTGCAGCCTCGTGAGGGTCCCTGAGCCAAATGACCCAACTAAATCACACAAGATTTCTGATCCTCCAAAACTGAGGTAATAATTGTGTGTTGTTTTAAGCTGATAAGTTTTAGAATAATTTGTTATATAGCAATATGCCATTAGTATAGTAATATTTTCAAAGTACTGCTTTTACTACAGGCAGGGGAGATTCAGAGGAATGAGACACTGTCTCAACCACCAGGAGCTCATGGGCTAGCAGGATAAAAAGATCATTCAAAATAGAATGCTGGAAGTATGTCCAAGAAACAAAGCTGGTGGAAGGGATCCAGCATTAATGAAGAGTTTCAGGGCTTTGACGTATGAGTAGGAGTTCACTAAAAAGATGCTGTAAAAATTATGGTTCTCAAAGAAATGAATAGGCTAGAGTTAGGTAAAAGACAGGAAGCAAGACCATTTAGGATACAAGAAATGGAATCATCATAATTGGTTGACTAGTCTATAGAAAGTGAGAAATAGACACAGGGAGAAACCATGGGTGGCTTGTTTTTTTTTCTTTGTTTGTTCATTTGATTGATTGAACAAATAGGTGATTGTGCCACAAACGAAAATGGAGATCTGAGGAGGACTGAAAAAGTGGTGAGACTTTGGAACAGGTCCCAGATATGTTCCATACTGATGTAGTTTAGCTTTCTTTGATTACTATTTTATATCACAAACACACAGATTTAGCTATCTATTGCTGCGCTACAAATCACCCCAAACTTAGTGATTTAAAACAGCAAATGCATTAAATTCCTGAAGGTCAGAGTTCTGAAGTGACTCAGATGCTCAGGGTCTCTGGCGAAATGGCCGTCATGATGTGGGCCATGTCATCTGAAGGCTTGAATGGGGCTGGAGGACACACCGCCAGATGGCTCATCCACGTGCTGTTGGTTGGGGGCCTCAATTCTTCTGCATGTGGGCTCCTCCATAGGGATGCTCCACATGGTAGCACACTTCCTCCAGAACAAAGCAGTCCAATAGTGAGAGAATGATCAGGAAGCAAGATGGTTTTTTATAATCCAAAGTCATACACTGTCACTTCTGCTTTTTCTAGTCATTAGAAGTGAGGAATGCAGGGGAGAAAACTGTACTTGAACAATTATTAAAATAAAATTGAAAAAAAAGAAGTGAGAATGCCAAAGAATCTGTGGATTTGTCTTAAATTACCGCACACATATACATATATGGGTATACATACATATGTATATCTATATGCCAGTGTCTAGCTCATAGTAGGTACTCAACAAATATTTTTGAATGAAATAATTGTACTGCATGCAGAAGTTTTATCCTATTTCATTTAATGTATTACAAACATGGTTCCATGGTATTAGGAAATAAATATCTCATAGACTTTGCAGTCAGACTGGCTTGGGTTTGGATTCCAGCTCCATCTCTGAAAACTTGAATAAGTCACTTAATTACACTGAAGTCCAGTTTTATTGTCTGTAAAGTGGGAATAATAGCACCTATATATCAGAGTTGTTAGAAGGATTAAATAATCTACTATTTGCACAGGACTTAATTCTTTGTTTGTCAAGTAGTAATTACTTTTTAAATGGCATTTATGGTAAATATCATGCATTCCTGAATGGAGTGCTTTTCATGTGCTCTCTCTGTATTTTCTGCTGCTCATGGGTGAGGCTTTAAGGATGCAAACGTCAAGGGATGAGATAACACAGGGACCTCACAGTACAGAAACTGATATGCCTTCTGTTCCAGTAAAAGTGCAGGATAGCTTCCTGATTCGTACTTGCTGTTTAGGAGTCTAAAAAGTTTGGAGCCTAATGCCAGCCATTATACTGACTGTAGATGTGATTAATGGTTGCCTCTTCCAAGCATTAACACTTCTTCCCATAGATACCTGATTACAATGACTAATTAGACAAAAGTTCTTCCCGAAGCTTATTTGAATTATAGCTCTAATATAATAAACCCCTAAGTCTTTATTCAATTTGTACATGATCTTTGCTTCTGCTCGCTCTCTCTCTCTCTCTTTACAAGAATCGATAAGTTGTTCAGACATCTTTGATACAGAGGAAATGAACAGAAAGCAGGTTTTGTCACTTCATGAATGTGACTGTTAAATGTTTTACCTTTAAAAAAGATCATCTCTTTCATCTGCCCAGTGGGTTAGGAATTTCAGAAAAATTTAGATGGGCTTATTTCCATGATTAGGTGAGTATGATTAATGGTATTTCCAGCAATTAAAGTTGGATTTCACTGTACACAAAATGAACTTGCTTTCATGAACCTAACTGTGTTTATTATGGGTGTCATATTTCACAGGCCAGGGACAACTTGTTTTCTGTTCTTGCCTCGTTCCACATCTAATGCTCATTTCCTATGCTCCTTCATGACATGCAAAGTGCATCTGGGATGCTGAGATTGTCTCAAAAAATAATTATTTTGAGGCTCCACATGAATAATAGGATAGTGAAGGAAGGGAATAAAATGTTTGGGAATGTTTTAACCCCCAAAACAGCACATTGTATGAACTGTTCTGTTTATCAAAGTAGTCTTTGTTTTGGGCCTGTCTTCTTATAAGAGAATCTTGTTCTGGTGCTTTTAAGTGAGGTTGTGAAGCAGAAACAGAATATAAAGTTCAGATGTCATTGACTTTTAAGGTAGAATGACAGGAAAAGGGACTGGCACCCACTGTAATGACCACTGGTCCTTATCCATTGTCTGTAGCCATAGCATTAAGAGTCCACAGGCAGCCCTGGCTGGTGTAGCTCAGTGGATT
>PVIA01012233.1:0-39110 GCA_004024845.1 Tonatia bakeri
GTGCTTCTCAGACAAGGCCAAGTTAAAGGAGTTCATCATCACCAAGCCCTTATTATATGAAATGTTAAAGGGACTTACCTAAGAAAAAGAAGATTAAAAATATGAACAGTAAAAAAAAGTCATCAAATGGAGGGTTAGCAACAGGGAAGTGGGAGGAGGAGAGAGGGGGAAAAGATATAGAGAATAAGTAGCATAGACAATAGGTAGAAAATAGACAGGGAGAGGGTAAGAATAGTATGGGAAATGTAGACACTAAAGAACTTATGACACATGGATATGAACTAAAGGGGGGAATGTGGGTGGGAGGGGATGGGCAGGGTGGAGGGGAGTGAAGGGGAAAATGGGCCAACTGTAATAGCATAATCAATAAAATGAAGAATAAAACAAACAAACAAAAAAAAGAACTCAAATTTGAAGGGACTAAAGATATAGAAGCAATTCAAATCTTTTAGCTTGAAACTAGAGATCACAACTCAGAATGAAGAATTGCCTAGCAGCCCTGGCTGGTGTTGCAACTGAGTGCGGGCTGCAAACCAAAGGGTCATTGGTTCAATTCCCAGTAGGGCACATGTCTGGGTTGTGGGCCAGATCCCCACTGGGAACCACATGAGAGGCAACCACATATTAATGTTTCTTTCCCTCTCTTCTTCCCTTCTCCTCTCTCTAAACATAAATAAAACTTAAAAAAAAATTGCCTAGCAATCCCTTTTTTCCCTTCAGCAAATTGGTCCCTTGTGATGTACAAGAGTCATATCCATTGGAGCACTTCTTGTTCCAACTGCAAACTTTTATTTTCTATGGTTGTGTTTATCTTTAAGATTTTATTTATTTATTTTAGAGAGGGAAGGGAAAGAGAGAGAGAGAGAGAGAGAAGCATCAATGTGCGGTTGCTGGGGGCCCTGGCCTGCAACCCAGGCATGTGCCCTGACTGGGAATCGAACCTGCGGTGCTTTGGTTCGCAGCCCACGCTCAATGCACTGAGCTACACCAGCCAGGGCTTATGGTTATGTTTTTTTTTTTTTTTCCTCTTTTGGCTCCCTGGATAGAAACCACTTTCTAAAATAATGAAAAGCCTGGGTTTTTTCTTAGCTCCTCAAAAGGATAGCAGCAGTTTCCACTTTAGGAGCAAGATCAACCTAAAATAAACTCAGGGGTCTTATAGTGTAAGAGTCCAGGGACTCAAGGCTACAGTGAAAAGGGAGAAACAATTTGCTGGTTTTTGACTGTGAAAATCTGGCCTACAAAAAGGACATAAATTCCCATGAACTTATCAAAGCATTTAACATGCTTTTAACACTGCAATATCACCTTTTAGTTTTACTTCTCTAATGACAAAGTGTTAAGTAGGGTGTGTTTAGTGCTTAGTATGTCCCATGCACTGTGCTAAGCATTTTACCCTTTTTAAAAATGTTTACACTAAACTTGTGAAGACATACCAGCACACCTCTATTAATGATGTGGAAACTGAAGCTCAGGAAAGCTAAACAACTTGTCTGGAGTCACAAAGGTAGGAAGTGGTGGAGTTCATAGGCAAATTCATGCCTGTCAAACTCCAAAGCCCTGTGTTCTGGGTGCTCAATTTAATTTCTTCTAAATACTGAAGTCCATAAACATGTTATAAGCCTGCATGCTTTTCTGTGATTTTTCAAGAACCTTGAAAGTCTTGTTTTCTCTTTTGGACACACAATAATCCCCATCTCAATGCAAGCTGGGAAATGTTGCCAGTCCTTTGGCTCCTCACCCCCCACCCCATATCCTACTCAAATTCACAAGAGTTTCAAAATGTTCTAAAATATTCTAGTGGTATAAAAGATACAGGGGCTGTCACACTGCTGTTGGGGAGTGCATATTGGTAAGCCTTTCTGGAGGGCAATTTGGCAATGACTAAAAAATTAATTTAAACCTGTATTTTCACTTATAGAAATTTATCCTAAGTAGGCTATAAGGGATTGATTTGCATAAAGAGTTATCAATAAAAAGCATTTATTGCAATTTTATAATAGCAAAGAGAAACAACCTGTCAAACAGCAATTTGGTAAATATTGTACTTTCCTATGCTATAATTCCATAAATATTGCCACTGGAAATTCTGTAGAGGAAAATATGATATAGGAAATTTTTTGCAATAAACTAAATGAAAAAGTCACAAAATATCATCTCCATGAAAGTTGAGTTGAAAATTGATTACATCATAATGCTAAAAGTGATTTAATCTAGAAAATGAAACTCTGGGTGTTTTAAAAATTTTATTCTTTTTCCCCCTATATTCTTCCAGTTTTCTTCAATGACCACATATTTCTTCTGTAATTCTAAAGACATTGTTGTAGGAAGTAAAAAGAAAAACTTATGCTGGTGCACTTTCTCTCCTGCCAAAGAAAATGAGTTTTCCCCTAAATTAAGTTTACAGCAAAATCACAAATACAAAACACTTTTTTTAAAAAAGAAAGATTTTACTTATTGATTTTTAGAGAGAGGGGAAGGGAAAGAGAAAGAAAGGGAGAGAAACATCAATGTGTGGTTACTTCCCACATGCCCTGTACCAGGGACCTGGCCTGCAACTCAGGCACGTGCTCTGACTGGGAACCAAACTGGTGACCCTTTGGTTCACAGGCCCACGCTCAACCTACTGAGCTATACCAGCCAGGGCACAATAAAATACTTTTTAAATTTTTTATTGAAGTATAACATACATACAAAAAGCCTATATACTACAAGCTGTTGAATTTTCACAGAGCCATGGCAACCAGCACTGTAAAAGACCACTGCCAAAACCCCAGAAGCCTGCTTTATGCCCTTTTCTACCCACAAAGGTAAGCACCATCCCAGTTTCTGTCACTACAGCTTAGTTTTGCCTGTTTTTAAACTTTATACAAGTAAAACATACAGTGTATACTCTTGGCTCCTGAGATTCATTTGAGTTATCAAATGTAACAGCAGACCATTCATTTTCATTGCTACATCAAATTCTATTGTGTGAATCTACTGCAATTTATTTGTCCATCCAGCTACTGGTGGGCACTAGGTTAGTATTAAATTTTGGCCATTATGAATAAAGATGTTACAGTCTTTTGGTAAGCATATGTATACATTCATTAGATATAAATCTAAGAATGAGGCTGCTGGGTGACAACTAATTTTTTTTTTTATTTTTCAAGATTTAAATTTTTTTAGCACAGGTGGCAAACACAAGGCTCGAGGGCTGAATCCAGCCCTCCACCTTGTTTTATCCAGCCCGTGGTACCTTGTTTCTACCCAGAGGTAGTGCCAAGCTCTCACTTAACTGTTAAGGAGTAGTTATATTTACACAGTCCTGAAATTACACTGGGACCTTTGAAGGCAAGCGAGAGACTGATGTGGCCCCAGGTTAACAGTAAGTTTGTCACATCTGTTTTAGAGAGAGGGGAAGGAAGAGAGGGACAGAAACATCAGTGTATGAGAGAAACATCAATCCGCTGGTTGCCTCTCACAGGCCTCCAACTGGAGACCTGGCCTGCAACCCAGGCATGTTCCCCTGATGGGGAAATGAAGAGATGACTTTTTGGTTTGCGTGACAATGCCCAACTCACTTCGCCACCAGTCAGGGCAACATTTTCCCATTTTTTATAACTTGTTTTTGTGAAATACTGTTCTCTGGTCCCAGAACAAAACAGGTGACTGCCTGGAGCACTCATACCTGCTGCACCTCCCACAGGGACAGATACACAAGTCAAAGCTGTAGCTGCGGCAAAACTATGCTCCCACCAAGAGTATTCCAGGATGAGAGCTCATTCAGGAACAGGGAAGACTAACTTTCATAGCTTCCCAATTTTCAGTCATTCAATAGGTTTTTAATAAGTGCATGAAACCATTAACATACAGAATTTGTTTCCAGACAGACTTGACTTCTCCGAAGGGCAAAGTCATCCCTATCTCTGGAACCCCAGCACCTGGAACAGTGCTTGCATATGACAGAGGCTCAATAAATGTTAAAATGTGTATGCTGGTCCTGGCTGGTGTGGCTCAGTGGACTGAGCACTGGCCTGCAAACCGAAAGGTTGCCAGTTCCATTTCAAGTCAGGGCACATGCCTGAGTTGTGACTGGGTCCCTAGCTGGGGTCAGGGGAGAGGCAACTGATCAATGCTTCTCTCACACAAATGGATGTCTCTCTCCCTTTCTTTCTCCCTCCCTTCCCCTCTCTCTGGAAATAAATAAATAAAATCTTTTAAAAAAATGCATACTCTAAAATGGATGGGAAAAAATCTACCCTACAGGACAGATGGCCAAAGTAGACTCAGTTATTGAGAAACAAAGTCTTTCTCTGTATAACCAAAATGACAACTTATATGTCCATCATTAAGCTAAACAATACCCGTGCTATTGAATGCTCTACAGCTGTAAATAGCAATGAAGTGAATCTTTACAAAGACATGGGAAACACTGCATGATTATGTTACCCTGCCCAAAAAAGGTCAAGTTGCAAATAATCTAATTGTATAACATTTTATCATTTATAAAAAAGCAATAACCTACATGTTTCAAGAAATGTACATGACCCTGGCCAGGTTGCTCAGTTGGTTAGAGCATCGTCCCAATACACCAAGGTTGCGTAACATCAATGAAATCTGGCTGCCAGAGAGTGGACTGAAATGCACGTGGGTGAACAATGACTTTACTGTATAAGTCAGTGGAGGTGGTAAACACCCTTAGTGAGCACGTGTACTGTGTGGCCATCGCATTCAAAATGACTGAGCAACTACAGCAACGAACCGATAACAAATTCTGTGTTAAGCTTGAACATTCTTCAGTGGAAACTATTTGGATGATTCAGAAATCCACAGCTATAAGGCAACTGATAGCTTCGTCACAACAACGCACCCACTCATGCATCACATCTGAAGAGTTTCTTTGGCAAAACATTAGATCACCCAGGTGACTGAGTGACCCAGGTGTAGGGGTGACTTGGCCCCTCTACAGCCCAGATTTGGCACCCTGCGACTTCTCGCTTTTCCCAAAACTAAAATCTCCTTTGAAAAGGAAGAGATTTCAGACCATCAATGAGGTTCAGGACAATACAATGTTAGCGATTGGGAGAACTGTGTGAGCTCTCAAGGTGTCTACTTTGAAGGGGTCTGAGGCATCATTGTCCTATGAGCAATGTTTCTTGTATCTTGTTCAATAAATGTCTCTATTTTTCACATTATGTGGCTGGATACCTTCTCGACAGACCTTGGATATGTACACTAAAGCAAAGGAAAATGACTGGAAGGCTTCACGATACTCTGTTAAGAGATGCACACCTGCAAAGGGGAGAGTGAGATTGCAGATGGTATCAAAGGGATTTAGCTTAATCTAGAATATCTGAATGTTTTCAAAATTATATTTGTGTAATTAAATTCTGTTAAAATTTTAAGCGAATTTCTCTTTATTTCTAGAAATTTCTCTTCTACCTTAAGACTACATTATTCTTAAAGGAAGAAAAATATACCTCTCCCTGGTACCACCAGTAAGTTTATCTTCTAAGCCTAGATACCCGACTACATTTTCTCCCTAAGCATTACAAGAAAGTAGGGAAAGGAACAAACAGAAGTTCACTAAACAAGTCTTGGATGTCACAGCTGGGTTCTTCAACAGAGCGTCTGTGAAGGAAGGCTCGGAGTCAATACTGAAAAAGAGGAAAAGGGGGATTTATTTCCACATTTAAGAAAAGCGTGCTCATCTCAAATACAACTGGAAAAAATAAATGTGCGCTCGCTAAGGGCTGTGCACATTTCGATGAGGCTGCAAGGGTCAGAGAAGAAAGTGAGGACAGCCAAATACCTGCCCGACGTGCTTTACAGTACAAGATTTAATGAAACACTAAATGCATATGAGGTGGTGCATATATGCTCAACTAATTACAACCTCACAAATAAGTGTCTTGTGTGTAGGGCTTTGCAATTTGGAATATCCTTTCTTACAAATTGGGCTTAGGTCAAATTCCGCCACTAATACAAGTGTTACTATCTCCAACCCATCCACAAACATCTCTTGGTGGTGGTCCTTTTTTTTTTTTTTTTTTTAACCGCGTCCCCACCCCCCCGCCCCCTGCCCCGCCACCCTCGGTAATACAAAGGGAACTGGGATGGATTAAGCCTGAGGCGCAGCCATTCTCTTGATTTCAATCCAAAACCCATGGGAGTTCAATACCAACCAGCAGGCAAGCGCTTGGCGCAACTAAGATGCCGGCCGAGAGTCCACCCGTTCCAGGCACCCTCACTCCCTACCTCGCCAGTAAGGTATTCAGCACCTCAGCCACAAACGTCCGGCGAGCGCACCGGGGCCGGAGCCCCAGTGACGTAGCCCCATCTTCTGCTGGCGCCGGCAGAAGTCTCCCCCCAATTAGTGGATTTGCCCCTCCGCCTCAGCCAACATTCGAGGAGGAGTAGCAAACTGAGACTGAGGAGGGACGGGCATAGGACGTGGCCCAATGGGAACGCGCGCCCGAGCAATGGGGGCGGGGCTGGGCGCGCGGCGCAGGGCGGGGCAGCGGAGGCTCCAATGAGCGTGCGCCGCGTCCGGAGCCGGCGTGTGCGCGAAACGCCGCTGAGAGGTCGGTAGCTACTGTAACAGTTTGCAAACGGAGGGGTGTTGAGAAGGGCGCGGGTTGGGGTCGTGCTGCTGGCCTCCTAGTTACTCCCGCCACCGCGTTTGTCCCAGAGCTGGTGCCACAGAAGCAGAGGTAGAGGGGGTGCGGATGGCGATGGGAGCTGGCCTTCCCTCCTAGAGGGAGGCAACGTGCTAGTTCTGGGCGTGGGTCGTTAGTGGGAGTGAGGGCCGCACAGACACCGGGACTCTCGGCTTCCCGCAGCTTGGTCCTGGGGCGCCCCCACGCCGTAGGGGGGGCGGGGCCGGGACCCATTTCCGGGAGTGGGATTCGCCGCCTTTGTCAGGTGAGACTTAGCTGAATGCCGGGCACCCTGTTCTCGCGGGGCAAGGAACCTTACGTTCCCGGTATAGCATCTATGTAGGCAGCAGGGGTGGGGGCCACAAACCAAAGGGATTCCGAGGAGTAGACAGGCCCTTCTTCCCTCCCAGCCTCCCCCAGTGCCACCATCTTTCAGTTCCCTTCCAGGCCCGTGCTGGCCTGGTTTTCCATGCCGGCCGGGGAGCTCTTAGTGTGGGGAGGTGGTTGAGCCCTGGGCGGGGATCCGTGGCCACCACCCGATTCTCTGACAGTAGGACCAGTGTAATGGTGCGGCAATTTCTGCCTGTGCTATAGGAAGTGTCTAGTCCCCTTCTCCTGTCCTTGCTGTTTTACCTGGGCCTTTCTTTGTAGGGGCACTTCCGGGGATAATTAGAGGCTTAGTTTCTTAAGGAGTAGGTGAGAGATGTAGGCTGCTCTGCCCTGGGTGAGAGTGGAGCAGGTATGAATCTTAAGCTTCTCTGTTTTGGGATGAAGTTCTGTCTCTTTCACTCATGGCATCTAATTAACAAGTGTTTTTCTCCTCCCCAGGGGCACAATGGCAGCCACTGTCAGGAGGCAGAGGAGGCTAGTCTGTTGGACCTTAATGGCTGTGCTCTTGGCAGACCTGTTGTCACTGAGTGGTGTGTACCCCAGCAGAGGGTTGAAGGGAGGAATAAATGAGTGAATGATGAATGATACATGATGGGAAGAGGCAGAGAGGCTTTTGATCAGAAGCCTCTGGACTCTTGAGTTGCTGGACCCAGGACTTTGTCTTTTGCTATCTTACCTTTTCCATGGAAAATGGTATATTTTGTTGAGAGGAACCTCAGGAAGGTGGGGAAAGAGGGGCTAATTGACAGGTCTATTTCCTCTTCAGATATGCTGGCAGTGATGTCTGTGGACCTGGGCAGTGAATCCGTGAAGGTAGCCATTGTCAAACCTGGAGTGCCCATGGAAATTGTCTTGAACAAGTAAGGGCAGCCACAGTGCCAGGGGTGGGGAAAGAGGGAATCTGGTCTCCAAGGTGCTGTGTGTTCTTGAAAGTGCCCACAACAGACTTTGGTGTTTGGGTGATTGATTATATGTGTGGTGCTGAGGCTCCTGGGTCCATATTCTGCTGTACGAACCTGGGCCCAATGTCTCTTCCTCAGGGAATCCCGGAGAAAAACCCCAGTGGCTGTGACACTGAAAGAAAATGAAAGATTCTTTGGAGACAGTGCAGCAAGCCTGGTGAGCTACCACCCCACCCCTTTCCCAGATGCAGTGAGCAGAGGAAAGGAAGTGACAGACCCAGGATCTGTTCCCTTATCAATCTCTTATATAAGAGGTAGGTGATGGTGGGCTTGGGAGTCTAATCCTCTGTTCCTTCTTTCCATCCTCTCAGGCCATCAAAAATCCAAAGGCTACTCTGCGTTACTTCCAGCAGCTCCTGGGGAAGCAGAAGGATAACCCCTATGTGGCCCTTTACAGAGACCGTTTCCCAGAGCATGAGTTAGGCTTTGACCCACAGAGGCAGACTGTGTACTTCCAGATCAGTCCGTGAGTGCTCTGCTGGAGAAATGTCCTTCCTTTGATGCCTGGGTTTCCTTGCCTTTAACTATCTCCCTTCCCCCAGGCAGCTGCAGTTCTCGCCTGAGGAGGTACTGGGCATGGTTCTCAATTACTCCCGTTCTCTGGCTGAAGATTTTGCAGGTGAGCAGCCAGAGTGGAGTCAATGGTGGCCAGGTTCCCTAGAGTCTCAAAATGGGGGAAATTTTGCCTCCAAGGGAGTATTTTACTGTGTCTCAAGACATTTTTGGTTGTCCCAGCTGGGGAGCTGCTATTGGCATTTAGTGAGTAGAGGCCTGGGGTGCTGCCCAACATCCTGTAATACACAGGACAGCGCCTAACACAGAGAATTATTTGGCCCAAAATGTCAAGAGTGCCAGGACTGGAAAACCCTCATCTAAGGTATGGAGCAGGTGGAACCCTGTACTGTTGTCCTCTGTAGAACAGCCCATCAAGGATGCAGTGATCACTGTGCCAGCCTTCTTCAATCAAGCTGAGCGCCGAGCTGTGCTGCAGGCCGCTCGAATGGCTGGCCTCAAAGTGCTGCAGCTCATCAATGATAACACTGCTGCTGCCCTCAGCTACGGTGTCTTCCGTCGGAAAGATATAAACGCCACTGCCCAGGTGAGCCAGGGAAGAACTTCTGACCAGACTTGCAGGGTGACTTGTTTTGAGGATGGACACCACTTGGCTCATTTTGCACCTTGTTGGCACAGATTGCCTCCTCTCAGCCCATGTTGGAGCCATTGGGCTTTCAGTTGAGAGTTGGTGCAGCCCCGTGGAAGCGGCAGGCAGCCTGGAGTTGAATTCCTGTGACAATTAATTTGATGTCTCTACAGCACATCATGTTTTATGACATGGGCTCAGGCAGCACTGTGTGCACCATTGTGACCTACCAGACAGTGAAGACTAAGGAGACGGGAATACAGCCACAGCTGCAAATCCAAGGAGTGGGGTAAGTAGGGGTTCAGAGGAAGCTGCTTGCTGAGAGAGACCCATAGATGGGGATGTCTTTTTGGAGGGGCAGCTGCCTCACTTTCCCACTCGCTGCAGGAATGCTGGTTAAAGTGCCATCTAGTGTACTTCTGCCAGAAAGCAAGGGGAAGATGGGGGAGAAGACAGTTTGGGAATATTGAAAGGCAGGGAACCTACTGAACTTCTAAGAAAATTCACAAGACTACGGACCATATGTAGGATTTCAGATTCAGTCTTTTAATTCACTATCTCATCAATTCCAGTTTACTTAAATAACTTATCAGTGATATTGTCTTAGTTCCTGAACCCATCCTTTTCCATCCAACTCTACTGCTACCACTCTAGTTACAGTTACCATCACCTCTTACCTATAGAATTTCAAAGATCTCTTGCTTCCAGTGTGGTCTCCCTCTAGTTCTTTCTCCACATTGTAGCCAGAGGATTCTTTTCAAAATGCCAACCTGATCATAACCAGTTTCTTTCAAAACCCTTCAGCACTCTCCCTCCTGGGAGCACGCCTATACCCTTCTTCTCGGGTGTATATGCTAAACTCTAAGGGTCCCCATGAAAATTGCAACCAGGGGAGTAATGGGCAGTGGCAGCTTGTCCCAGGCTAACCTCCAGAACCTGTCTCTAAGGCCTCTTTTCTCTGACTTCAGTGAGCCAAAGCAGCCCTGACTAGGCTTATTTCTTTCCTGTAACATTTCTGGAGAGCCAAAGCATCCCTGCCTACGCTGTCTCCTATTGCTTCTGTCCTAAACCCTTCTTTGTTTCACTATCACCAGCTTTTATAAACATACTCTCAAAATAATAAATAAATAAATACCCTTATAGGCTAATAAGTAGCCTATAAGGCTGTGCCCATGTGCTTGTCTCTAATCCTGAGCCTCTTGCTCTTTGAGTTTCAGCCACACTTGCCCTCATTTGGAATATACTATGCTTTCTTTCACTTCAGGGGCTTTACGGGAGCTTTATACATATTTTCTCTGTCTAGAAGGTTTTTTCCTCCTCACCTAGTTAACTCCAGCTTATCCTTCAGGTTTCAGCTTAAGTACCCCATCACAGAACTTTCCCTGACATCTGTGAAGAGCTGAAACTTCTCATGTATAGGTTCTAAGCATATTGTCTACCTCTCCTTTATAACACATGGGATGGTTTATGATTATTTGATTGCTAGATTGTAGACTCCTTAACAATAGGAACCTAGTTGGGGTTTTTTTTGTTGTTTTTTTCAAAATTGTATCTCCAGGAACAATACAGTTGATGCCCAGTAATTACAGTTGAGTGAGTGGGTGGATGAATTGTCACTGTGAGGTGTCACCATGTGGGATGAGAGTCAGGTTCCTGTGTAGGTGATAGATGAAGGGGCCGTATGTGTTCCTTACACTTGTCCCTGTTACCTTTCCTGAACAGGTTTGACCGTACCCTGGGGGGCCTGGAGATGGAGCTCCGCCTACGTGACCACCTCGCCAGGCTTTTCAATGAGCAGCACAAGGGCCAGACAGGGAAGGATGTGAGGGAGAACCCCCGTGCCATGGCTAAGCTGCTGCGTGAGGCTAATCGACTCAAAACTGTCCTGAGTGCCAATGCTGACCACATGGCACAGGTGCCCACATGTTGCTGGTGGAGGGCAATATTCCTCAACCTAAGGGTGGAGGACCCCACTATCCTGAACTAGGCTACTTGGGCCTGGTGTGACCCATCCCTTCTTCCTGTGCCTCCTGCCATCCTTCTGAAGTCCTGTTCTCTTGGTTTCTGGCCTGCCCTTCCAGGGAGCAGGACTTGGGTGAGAACTCTGACACTCCTTATCTTCCTCCAGATTGAGGGCCTCATGGATGATGTGGACTTCAAGGCAAAAGTGACCCGAGTGGAGTTCGAAGAACTGTGTGCAGACTTATTTGAGCGCGTGCCTGGCCCTGTGCAGCAGGCCCTCCAGAGTGCCAAAATGAATTTGGTGAGTGGTGGTCGGAGGTAGGCCCGGGGCAGGAGGCATGTGGGATAGAAAGCGATCACATGGCAGGAGGAAGGAGCAGGAATGTTAAAGGAAGAGTCAGTGCTGAGGAGGAGGGTCAATTGCATGCTGTTCCATCTCATAATCTTTTTTCCCCTGCAGGATGAGATTGAGCAGGTGATCCTAGTGGGTGGGGCCACTCGGGTCCCCAAAGTTCAGGAGGTGCTGCTGAAGGCTGTGGGCAAGTGAGTATGGGGGCTAGGACTCCAGGACTGAGCAGCTAGGTGGCTGAGGGGAGGGAGGCCAAGCTGGGAGCTACAGAATAGTCTGTGCTAAAGCTTGAAACCTTTAACAGGGAGGAGCTGGGGAAGAACATCAATGCAGATGAAGCAGCTGCTATGGGGGCTGTATACCAGGCAGCTGCACTCAGCAAAGCCTTCAAGGTGAAGCCCTTTGTAGTCCGAGATGCAGTGATCTACCCCATCCTGGTGAGTTAGCCTATCTGATCAGGTGATAAGTTCCCTTTACCTCTCCAAGTGTGATCTTCCCTTTTGTCTTCTCTAGTCTGTCTCTTTGTCTTTCTGCCAGTTGATGTTACTCACCCACCCTTACCCCAGAATCTGTTCTGGTTCTCCAGTGTGCTTCCTTTGCCTTGCTGTGTAGGTTGAGTTCACAAGGGAGGTGGAGGAGGAGCCTGGGGTTCACAGCCTAAAGCACAATAAGCGTGTTCTCTTCTCCCGGATGGGGTCCTACCCTCAGCGAAAAGTTATCACATTTAACCGCTACAACCGTGATTTTAATTTCCACATCAATTATGGTGACCTTGGCTTCCTGGGGCCTGAGGAGCTTCGGTGAGGGGGTGGGGACGGGCAGGATGGAACTCAAGGGAGGGAGGAATTGGGGCCTACAGGGCTAACCCAGGAGAAGCAGTGGGTGGGGGTGGGGTTTGGGTAAGCATCTTTTCTAGAGGGTGCTGCCCTCCTGAGGGAGGGCCTCAACACCTCATGCCAGAAAGCTGTGTAGTCAAGTGCTAGGGGCATACTGGGTGGGTTCCTCTAAACTCCTCTTTTCTCTCAACCAGGGTATTTGGCTCCCAGAATCTGACCACAGTGAAGCTAAAAGGTGTGGGTGATAGCTTCAAGAAGTATGCTGACTACGAGTCCAAGGGTATCAAGGCTCATTTCAACCTGGACGAGAGTGGTGTGCTCAGCTTAGACAGGGTAAGCTCAGAGAAAGACCCTGTGTATAGGGCAAGGGCCCAGGCCCCACCACGCTTTTTTAGAACATGAGAAATGAAGAGGGTTTTGAGAACAGTTCTGAGGATTAATATCTTTTAGAGTACAGTCTTGGAAATAATGGCCCATTCTATTTTGAGTAGAGAAGTACAGGGCTATGAGGTAAAAAAGGAGCTGTGATCTTGTCCTCAGAGGGCTCATAATCAAAGGAGAGAGGGTGGCTTGATCCAAGAGCTTTTAGAAGAAGGCAAGGGAGAGAATAAGCCAACACAGCTGGGAGTCATGTGGGCATGCATAAGCAGACCCCACTGTGGCTGGAGGTTTGCGGTTAAAAGGTGAGTTTACATGTGCATTTCCTCACCTTGAAACTCCTGTTCTCAGGTAGAGTCTGTGTTTGAGACACTGGTGGAGGACAGCCGAGAGGAGGAATCGACTCTGACCAGTAAGATGCGCGTGCGTGTGCCTGTGCGTGCGTGCGTGCGCGTGTGTGCATGTGCGTGCGTGCGCGCACGAGAGAATGTACTCGGGTGCGCACTGAGGAAGTGAGCAGGCTTTGCCTTTGAGTTAGGAGGCAGAGTCACCCCTGGGGTCCTGTTTTGAGTCTTTGGGCTTTCTTACCCATAGAACTTGGCAACACCATTTCTAGCCTGTTTGGAGGAGGCACCACACCAGATACCAAAGAGAATGGTACCAACAACATTCAGGTAAGCCCAGAGTGGAGCCAGGAGAGCCTAGAAGATGGTATATGGGGACAGAGAGTTGGGGTGGGTATCCCAGCTGCCTAAGATTTAATAGATCTTCCTCTCAATCCACGATGAGTAACCTTACCTTCCTCTGCACTCAGCTGTTCGTGTGCTCGAGATTTAAGGCCCATTCCCCTTATCTCCAGACTCTTCTTTTTTGCCTAACTAGACTGCTGCAGCCCAAACAACCCACTGTCCATTTCTGTACAGTTGCCTTCTGTCTATCTGCAAGCTGTTGGCCCCCTCAAAGCAGAGCTACTGGACCTGGCCTTGCTAAGCTGGTCTTATTCCATAGGTCCTGACCATCCCCTGTGGTGTGTCTGTGGTTGTGTCCCAGGAGGAAGAGGAAAGCCTTACTGAGGGGAGTAAGGATGAGCCTGGAGAGCAAGTGGAACTCAGGGAAGAAGCTGAGACTCCAGTAGAGGATGCCTCTCACCCCCCACCCCTTGAGCCTAAGGAGGGTATAGCCCCTGAGGGAGAAAAGGCCATAAACAAAGAAAATGGGGAAAAGTCTGAGGCCCAGGTAAGCTATAGGCAAAATAAGGCCAGACTGGACACAGGCTAAAGAAACAGATGCCTGCCTTGTTTCTCATCCCCTCAAGCCCTGCCTGTGGATAAGAGAAGGACCTATGCTTTTCCTGACATCCTCATCTCTCCACACAGAAGCTAAGTGATCAGAGGGATCCAGGGTCTGAGAGTGTCTCTCCAGCCTCAGAGGAAGAAAAGAAGCAGAAGCCTTCCCGGAAGCAGAAAATGGTAGAGGAGATTGGGGTGGAGCTAGTAGTTCTGGACCTACCCGACTTGTCCGAGGACGAGCTGGCCCATTCAGCACAGAAGTACGTAAAGACTGTGAGAGGGTGTTTGTGGGTGTAGGTGTATATATGTGGAGGGTGGCGAGCAGGATGCACAATAGTGCCTCTGGCTGTTCACTCCCTTTCCCTCATGTCTGTCTCTCCTTTTGTCCCACAGACTTCAGGACTTGACAGTCCGAGACCTAGAGAAGCAGGAGCGGGAGAAAGCTGCCAATAGCTTGGAAGCTTTCATCTTTGAGGCCCAGGTTGGTAGAGTGGGAGGCACACTTGCCCTGGGACCTGTGTCTGGCTCTGTGAGCCTTGCCTCTAGGGGCTCGCTGCTTGCTTTTGCTTGTATGTACCTCCCTAGGACAAGTTATACCAGCCTGAGTACCAAGAAGTGTCCACTGAGGAACAGCGTGAAGAGATCTCTGGGAGACTCAACACTGCTTCCACTTGGCTGGAAGATGAAGGTTTTGGAGCCACCACAGTGGTGAGAGGTGTCCCAGCATATGGTGGGTGGGATGGGAGCTCTCTTCTAGGATCAGAGAGGTAAGAAGAGCTGGGGTATGAGGCCCCAAAGAGGGTTGCAGGGCTGGCTCCAGGGCTATCCTGTTATCCTTTGAATTCCTCTACCTATTCCTATACTATATCCATCAGATGTTGAAGGAAAAGCTGGCTGAGCTGAGGAAACTGTGCCAAGGGTTGTTTTTTCGGGTAGAAGAGCGTAAGAAGTGGCCTGAGCGGCTGTCAGCCCTTGATAATCTCCTCAACCATTCCAGCATGTTCCTCAAGTGAGAAGCCCCTTACCCTTTCTTTCTTACTCAGTCTTGTCAAGCCCACCAACACTCATTCCTGTCAGCTTCCCATTCCCCATTCTCGCACCTCAGACCCCACTTCCTCCTGAGCTGATTGTCTCCCCTCTGGCTTCCAGGGGCGCCCGACTTATCCCAGAGATGGACCAGATCTTCACTGAGGTGGAGATGACAACGTTAGAGAAAGTCATCAATGAGACCTGGGTAATCACTGTATGGGTACTTAACTGGATACTTAACTGGCGAAGTGCCATTTTAGGTAGCCTGGGAGATGTGGAGAAGTGGAGGCTCAGCATGCCTCTGCCTCCTGGCTTAGCAGTTAATTGGGATGGCAAAAGATGTTTGTGTTTGAGGCCATGTCTGATTAGTGCCAAACAAGGGTCAGAGCCTTGAGTGGTCAGACTGGAGGAACAACATCCCTGTGAGGTTAGAGAAAGATGCTTTGAGAAGCTGGGACATGAGCTGGACTCAGAAAGTGGCCCAGAGTTTGGATAGGCGAGAATGATATGTCATGTGAAGTGCATGTGAGGGGACACTTTTGAACCAGAGCTCAGAAGTAGAGAGACAAGAAAGGAATGGTCAAGAGGTTCAGCTGTATTTAGTCCAAACTAGTAGAATATATACCAGAAACTTGTAACTTGAGACTGCCTTGTGGAAAGCCTTGAATACAATTCTGAGGAGTTTGCTTACCCCTGTGGGGCTGATGACTGGAGGTTGCAAGGTAATTTGAAGTCCATGGGAAGAGCCTGAGGCCAGTTGGGGGTGAGACATCTGGGACAGAGCTGTCTGCTATCTCCATTGTTAGTGCTGAGCCTGTGCTGTCCTCACCCACAGGCCTGGAAGAATGCAACAATGGCTGAGCAGGCCAAGCTTCCCACCACAGAGAAGCCAGTGTTGCTCTCAAAAGACATCGAGGCCAAGATGATGGCTCTGGACCGTGAAGTGCAGTATTTGCTAAATAAGGCTAAGTTTACCAAGCCCCGGCCCAAGCCCAAAGACAAGAATGAAACCCGGGCAGAACCTCCACTCAATGCCAGTGCCAGTGACCAGGAGGAGAAGGTCATCCATCCACCAGGTGAGGGCAGGGTGCCTGGCTCCAGGTGCTATTGGGCAGGAAGTATGCCTCCTTTCCCTTCTGGGACTACATTTTACTCCTGGTTTCCCTTCAGGCCAGACTGAAGATGCAAAGCCCATTTCAGAACCTGAGAAAGAGACTCGTGAGTTGGGGAAACTGAAAATACAGACATTGCTTAGCCTAGGGCAGGGGTGTCAAACTCATCTTCACCAGGGGCCACATCAGCCTCACAGTTGCCTTCAAAGGGCTGAATGTAATTTTAGGACTGTATAAACGTAACTACTCCTTACCAGTTAAGCGAAAGCTCAGTGCTCCCACAGGGTAGAAACAAAGTGCCCTCGGGCCTTGCGTTTCCCACCTGTGGACTAGGGGCTGGCACACTGGCAGGCGTAGCCTGTTCTGGACAGCCCATGAGTTAGGAATGATCTTTACGTTTTGGAGGTATTTAAAAGAAAAAAAAAGATATGCCGAGACTGGATGTGACCCACAAATCCTAAAATTTTTACTTAACTCTGACTCTACAGAAAAAGTGTGCCAACCTCTCCATTAGTCCCCGTCTTCCCCTCTTCCTTCCCAAAAGTAGGATCTGGACCAGCAGATGCTGAACCTCTGGAGTTAGAAAGTCCTGGAACAGGTGAGGGTGGAGCTAGGGGTATGATTCAAAGCCTAGTAGGGTATGGGGGAACTGTCTGCACATAATTGGGGCCAGGTACCACCATTTTACCTGCTATTGTTTCTTTGTCTCCCCAACTCTCAACAGAATCTGAACAGAAGGAGCAGCCAACAGGACAGAAGCAAACTGTGAAGAATGATGAACTATAGCCCTTGCCTTCCAGTTCCCCATTCCTTTCCACTTCCTTCTACCACCTCTATTTATTAAACATCAAGGATTAGCAGGAGGGGTTATTCCTGCCCTCAGAGGATTAAGTTCCTTTTCTCTCGCCTGTGATTGAATGTGTGGATAAGGGGGAGGGACAGCTTACCAGTTTCTTCCGTATCAGTTCTGTGGTTAATACTGGAATTGTTCTGTTCCCACTTCCATCCCCTGGTTCTGTACTACCCAGGCCATAAATTGGGAAGAGTCACTTCTAGGTTTTAATCTTTGTGGGTAAATGAGAGGATGTCCATCACTGATTGGCAGACCCGGTAGTGGGAAGGATGTCCTCCATTTTTAGTCTCCAGTTTTCTCTGGTCGTCCTCCTTTCCCTCCTTTCCTCTTCCACATGAAATCAATGTCACATACGAGCCAGTGTCTATAGAGCCTTGGTTACCAGGTTTGATTTCTGAGTGCCTGTTCATGTTATTTTTTCCTCCAAGCTCTTTCCCTAAACCTCCATCCTCATTGACCCCTCTTCCTATGGGTTTCCTTGGCTTGCTATTGCGAGTTAGTCAGCCTCTTGCCCAAAGCAATTCCATCTGGACTGGCTGAAGTAAATCTGAGTTGATTTACTTCATCCACACATCCACACATGTCTAGTGGCCAGAGTAGACATGGAAAGTGAAGAGAGTCCAGCCACTTGTCTAGGAGTGAGCTGTGTGAAATTCTACCTGTGGACTCTTGGCCCAGGGGTGTCATGTGGAGTGGCTGGTATGGGGTGCCAGCATCCTACAAGCACTATCAAAATCTGCCCCTTTGCATTAACCTAGTGCTCCATGTCCCTGTGACTACCCCCTTCCTCTCCTGTGGCTCTGCCCTCCCAGACATCCTCTTCCTTACCCCCTGACCCTGGGCTGACCGAAGTGTGCTTTATGCTTTGAGACTGTAACCGGTGACCCTGGGAGAACGGGAGAACGTGGTGGGAATGTGAAAATGCCACTTCACCTTGAGGCAGGCCCTGTGGGGAAGGGAGAGGCTGGCTTGCTTTCGTGCATTGCTCTGCTAGGATGGGGTCCTGTACCCACTATGCTGATGTTGGGGAGGCTGTCCTCCAATATTCTGCCTGTAGCAGGAACCGCAGCTGCCACCCAGTTCCTAGTGCAAGGGGAAGCCTATTTGTGTCTGTTTTTCTTTTTCTTTTTGCTTTTTTGCCACATTGGCAGAAACGAGACTTAAGGGTCCCCATCCTGTCCTGTATGTTTGAGTTCTTTGAATAGTCGTTGAGACTGGTTGAGCAGGTTTGAGTCAAATTGTACTTTGCTCCATTGTTAATTGAGAAACTTTCAATAAAATATTATTTTCTACAGTTTTTGTGCTGTGACTTTTAAGAATTGATTTCCTGAGTATAAATGATAGATATGAATTCTAAGCTATTTTTTTTCTGTTGTCAAATGTGATTTAATTCTCCCAGAACATTTTTTTTTTAAGATTTTATTTACTTATTTTTAGAGCTGGGAAGAGGAGAGAAACAACTTGGATGCCCCTGATTGGTGACCTGGCCTGGAACCCACGCATGTGCTGTGACAGAATCAAATTGGCAGCCTTTTGGTTTGTAGGCCAGTACTCAATCCACTAAGCCACATCAGCCAGAACAGGATCTTTCTTGTACAGAATTTGGAAGATAGAAATTTGAATAATAAATTTGAATTACCTATAATACAATCAATAAAACATTAACATTTTGGGCATCGTTAAGATCATATATGTAAGTTTTTAAATCTTAGGCAAAATTGTGGTTTTATTTTTCTCCTGACATTACTTGGACCCCTATATTTTTAGGTAACTTCCATTTTTAGGATAACCCATTTTGCAAATAAAAAAATAATAATTCCTGGAGTTTCAATAATTTATCCAAGGAATTAGAGGTGTTAAGGCCTCAGCTAGGTTTGAACTTAATTCTGAGCCATTAGTTATTATTCTGATACAACAATGTGTTGCTAGAGGTTCACCATTCATAGCACAATTAATTTGAATTGTCCATCAGTTGTGATGGTGCCATATTTTACCAAAGGAAGATCGCTCCAGTCATTAACCATATGCCTATCTAAGCAGCTGAATAATGACTAAGAAGGTTATAATTTTCTCTACAGGTTGAACAGTGCAGCCTTGGCCAGGTAGCTCAGTTTGTTAGAGCCTCTTTCCATCACACCAAGGTTTAGGGTTTGATCCCCAGTCAGGGTACATAGAAGACTCAACTAATGAATGCATAAGTAAGTGGAACAACAAATCAATGTTTCCCCTTCCTATCTTTAAAACCCATAAATGTTGAACAGATCAGACAACTTTTGAACGTGGCATTTATTTATTTATTTATTTTAAGATTTTATTTATTTTTAGAGAGGGAAGGGAGGGAGGGAGAGAGAAGCATCAATGTGCAGTTGCTGGGGGCCATGGCCTGCAACCCAGGCATGTGCCCTGACTGGGAATCAAACCTGCAGTGCTTTGATTCGCAGCCCGCGCTCAATCCACTGAGCTATGCCAGCCAGGGCTGAATGTGGCATTTATTTTTAACAGACTTTATTTTTTAGAGCAGTTTTAGGTTCACAGCTAAATTGAGCAGAAAGAACAGAGTTCACATATACTGGGTTGGCAAATAGGTTTATAGTTGTGATTAGTTCTTGTATTATTTACATATTAATTATTGTATTATTTGTTTTATTTGGCTTACTGTTTTTATTTTGTATCCTTATGACTTACATTTCAGATAATGATGGCTGGTAATTTAACCTACTTTTGCCTACCCCTGTACCCTCTGCTTACCCACAACGTACACATAGCCTCCCCTGCTATCAACATCCCACACTGGAGTGGGGCATTAGTTAACAATTGAACCTACATGTCATTATCACCCAAAGTCCATAGTTTATATTAGAGTTCACTCTTGGTGTGTACAATCTTAGGGTTTGGACAAATGTATAATGACGTGTATTCATCATTACGTGTCACAAAGTGTATTTTATTGTCCTACAAATCCTCTGTGCCTATTCATCCATTTCTCCTTCCTCTCCAGCCCCTGCCAACCACAGATCTTTTTACTCTGCCTCCATAGTTTTTCCTTTTCCAAAATGGCAATATAGTCGGAATCATATAATATGTACCATTTTCAGGCTGGCTTTCACTTCATAATATGCAGTTCAGTTTCCTCCATGTCTGAAAAATATTCCATTGTCTGGATGTACAAGTTTCTACACTCACATACTGAAGAGCATCTGGTTGTTTCACTAAGTTTCAGCAATTATGAATAAAGCTGTAAACATCTTTGTTCAGATTTCAAGTTTTCAGCTCATTCGGGTATGTAATTACACATGTATTTACATAGTTATATATTTAACATCATAAGTATGTCATGAACAATTCCTGAATTTAAAGTTCTGAGCTTTTGCTCTGACTGGTGTGGCTTAGTGGGTTGAGTGCTGGCCGGCGAACTAAAGCGTCACCAGTTCAATTCCCAGGTAGGGCACATGCCTGGGTTGCGGACCAGGTCCCGAGTGGGGGGTGTGAGAGAGGCAACTACACATTGATTTTTCTCTCCCTTCCCCTATGTCTAAAAATAAATTTAAAAAATCTTAAGAAAAATAAAAGTATTGAGCTTTTTTTTTTTTTAAATCCTCACTTCAGGATGTTTATTGATTTGAGAGAGAGAGAAACATCAACGCAAGAAGTGCTGATTGGTTGCCTCCTGTACACAACCCAGCTGGGAATCAAAATCACAATCTAGGTATGTGCCCTGATCGGGGTTGGAACTTCCCACAACCTTCTGGTGTACAAGACAACACTCCAACTAATGTAGCCATCCTGCCAGAGCAGTAAGGAGTGTTTTTGTTGTTTTCTTTTTGCTGGAGACTCCCATTTTTTAATGGCTTGATGGTTTCCTTTGTGCCCAGCACTTTACATGCATCATGTCTTTCAGTCCTATCCTGTTTGAGAGAGGAAGCAACAGGCTCAAGGGGGGGGGGGGTTGCTGAGAAAGTGGAGACTCCAAAAACCTGAGCATCAACCTAGATTGCTGCAGGTACTGCAGTACTGAGCTTTTTAATAGCCATTATTTTTATTTATTTAAGATTTTATTTATTTGCCCTGGCTGGTAAGTGCTGGCCTGCGAACCAAAGGGTCGCTGGTTTGGTTCCTAGTCAGGGCACATGCCTGGGTTGTGGGCCAAGTCCCCAGTAGGGGGTGCCCAAGAGGCAACCACACACTGATGTCTCTCTCCCTCTCTTCCTTCCCCTCTCTCTAAAAATAAATAAAGTCAGGAAGGAAGGGAGGGAGGAGGGAGGGGAAAAGAAAAGAAAAAAGATAAGAAAGAAGAAAGAAAACCTGAAGAATCCATGGAAAAATCTGTCAGAGCTAATAAATCAGCAAAGTTGCAAGACACAAACTCAACACTCAAAGATCAGTTGTATTTCTTTTAAATTTTTAAAAGATTTTATTTACTCCTTTTTAGAGAGAGGGGAAGAGAGGTAGAAAGAGGGAGAGAAACTTCGATGTGCAAGAGATCCATTGATCACTTGCCTCTCTCACAACCCCTACTGGGGACCTGGCCCACAACCCAGGCATATGCCCTGACTGGGAATTGAACCAGCGACCCTTTGATTTGCAGGCCAGCACTCAATCCATCAAGCCACACCAGCCACAGCCAGTTACATTTCTATACACTGACAGTGAATAAATCAAAAAGAAAATTAACTAATCTACTCTACTTACAATAATATCAAGAATAATAAAATACTACCCTGGCTGGTGTGGCTTAGTGGATTGAATGCCAGCCTGAGAACCAAAGGGTTGTTGGTTCAATTTCCAAGTCAGGGCATATGCCTAGTTGTGGGCCAGGTCCCCAGTGTTGGGCACGTGAGAGGCAGCCAAACATTGATGTTTCTCTCCCTCTCTCCCTCCCTTCCCCTTTCTAGAAATAAGTAAATAAAAATCTTTTTTTTAAAGATTTTATTTATTTATTTTTAGAGAGGGAAGGGAGGGGGAGAGAGAGAGAGAGAAACATCAATGTGCGGTTGCTGGGGGCTGTGGCCTGCAACCCAGGCATGTGCCCTGACTGGGAATCAATTCTGCGATGCTTTGGTTCGCAGCCCGAGCTCTATCCACTGAACTACGTCAGCCAGGGTGCAGTAAATAAAAATCTTTTTAAAAGAAAAAATAATGAAATACTTAGGAAAAAAATTAACCAAGGAAATATAAGACTTATGTGCTGAAAACTAAAACACTGCTGAAAGAAATTAAAGAAGAGCTAAATAATTGGAAAGACATCCATATTCATGGATTAGAAGACTTAATATTGCTAAAATGATAATACTCTCCAAGTTGATCTTGAATTCAATGCAATACCTACCAAAACCCCATCAGGTTTCTTTGAAAAAACTGGCAATAGGATCTTAAGGTATATGGAAATCCAAGGAACTACAGATAGTCAAGGCAGTCTTGAAAAAGAAGAAAGTTGGAGGACCCACATTTTCCATTTTTACAACTTACTAAAGCTACAGTCATCAAATCTGTGGCACTGGTATATGGATACACATGTACACTAATAAAATAGAATTGAGAACCCAAAAATAAGCCCGTCCATATAGAGTCAACTGAGTTTTGACAAGGGTGCCAACAGCATTTAATAGGAAAAGAAAATTCTCTTTACAAACGGTGCTGGGAAACTGGATATTCACATACGAAAAAAAATAAAACTGGAACCTTGCCTTATTCCATATTCAAAAATTAACTCAAAATGGATTGAAGACTTAAATTTAAGAGCTAAAACTACAAAACACATAGATGAAAATAGGAATTTGGATTTGGCAATAGTTTCATAATTATGACATCAAAACACACGCAATAAAAGAAAAATTGATAAATTGGACTTCATCAAATTAAAAACTTTGGGGTTTCAAAGGACATTACGAACAGAGTGAAAAGAGCCCTGGCTGGTGTGGCTCAGTGGATTGAGTGCCGGCCTGCAAACAAAGGGTTGCCAGCTGAATTCCAGGTTTTAGGATTACAAGCCAAGTCCCCAGTATGGGGTGCAGGAGAGGCAACCACACATTGATGTTTCTTTCCCTCCCTCCCTCTCTCCCTCCCCATCTCTCTAGAAATAAGTAAATAAAATCTCTAAAAAAGGGAGAATGAAAAGGCAACCCACAGAATGAAAGAAGTTTTTTTTGTAAAACATGTATCTAATAGGTTTAGTAATATAATAGTAAAGAACACCTACAACTTAATCTCAGCAACAAAAAGACAAACTACCCAATTAAAAGATAGACAAAGAATTTGAATAGGTATTTCTTTAAAAATAAAAAAATGGCTAATATGCACATGAAAACATGCTCAACTTCATTATCTGTCAGGGAAATGGAAAGCCAAGCCACAGTAAGGTACCACTAATACCTACTAAAGATGTAAGATGTCTATAATAATAATTCTTAAGAAGAAAAATAATGAGTATTGACGAGGCTGTGGAGAAATTAGAATCCTCACGTACTGGTGATGTGAGTGTAAGTGGGCAGGCTCTGTGAGAAGGTTTCTTCCTCGAAAAGATAATCTTACAATTACCACATGGCTCAGAAATTCTACTTCTAGATAATATATCCAAAAGTTGAAAACAGGAACTCAAACAGATACTTGTATGCACATTTTCCTAACAGCAATATTCACAATAGCCAAAAGGTAGAAAAACCCAAGTATCCATCAACAAATGAACAAATAAACAAAATGTGATTTAATATAACAGGACAATATTCATCCATAAAAAAGAACAAAGTTGTGATACATGCTACAGTGTAGGTGAACTTTGAAAACACAAAAGAATTGAAAGAAACCAAGTACAGCAGGACACATATTGTATAATACTGTTCATATGAACTGTCCAGAATAGGCAGATTCATGCCGACAGAAAGATTAGTGACTGTCAAGGGCTAGGGGAAGAGAGAAATAGGAAGTGAGTGCTTATGTGTACAAGGTTTTGTTCTGGGTCCATGAAAATATTCTTGAATCAGCAGTGATGGTTGTCCAACCCTGTGAATATAGTAAAATCATCAAGTTAAATACTTTAAAATGGTGAATTTGATGCTTTATAAATTATAACTTGATTTTTAAAAATGTGTCCTTAGTTTCTTATTTTTAAAATTTGCTCTATGTTTTGTTTATATTCATATTATAAAGAGGGAAAGTAATATGTATAATTTTGCAGGGCAGAGTAGCAGTTTATTTCTATTTTTTCTTTTTTGTTTTTTAATAGTTTAATGCATTTTAATAGCAAAATTACAGGAACAGCAGAGAAGACAGATAACATTAAAAACATGTACTTGTAGCCCTAATTGGCTTAGTTAGTTGAGTGTCATCCTGCCAAGGGAAAGGTTGCCAGTTCAATTCCTGGTCAGGGTATATGCCTGGGTTGCAGGTTGGGTCCTGGTTGGGGTCCACATGAGAGGCAAGCAAATGTTTCTCTCTTTCTCTCTCTCGCTCCCCCTCTCTAAAAAATAAATAAAATCTTTAAAAAAACAAACATCTACTTGCATGTAGGACAACTCAGAAAAGTATAGTGAATGGTATTTGTAACATTTATATCATCTACTGTATGATAAAAATGTTACAAATACCATTTAGTTGCCATCCATAAGAAATTTACTTGTTTTATTAATTATTTTTAATCCTCCCTGAAGGATAAGCTTTTTTATTGGTTTTAGAGAGAAAGGAAGGAAGACAGAAAGAAACATGGATGTGAGAGAGAAACATCTACTGGTTGTCTTACGTGCATGTCCCCACCAGAAGTTGAACTCCCAACTCAGGTATGTGCCCTGACCAAGACTCAAACCTGAAACCTTCCTGCATGGGACGATGCTCCAAACAATTGAATGACCCAGCCAATGCAGAAATTTACTTGTTTTTAAAAAATTCAAATGAGGCCCTGGTCAGGTAGCTCAGTTGGTTAGAGCATCATCCTGATACACCAAGGTTGTGTGTTCAATCCCTAGTCAGGACACATACAAGAATCAACTAACAACCCCTGGCTGGTGTGGCTCAGTGGACTGAGGGCCTGCCTGCAAACCAAAAGGTTGCCAGTTTAATTACCAGTCAGGGTACATGCCTGGGTGTGGGCTAGGTCCCCAGTTCGGGGCATGAGGGAGGCAACCCATCAGTGTTTCTTTTCCTCTCTTTCTCCTCCCCTTCCCCTCTTTCTAAAAATCAAGAAATAAAATCTAAAAAATATTTTTTATATCAACTAAAGGTTACATAAATAAGTGGAACAAATCGATGTTTCTCTCTCCTGCTTCCTCTCTCCCTTCCCCTCTTCCTCTAAAATCAATAAATAGCACTAATTGGTGTGGCTCAGTTGGTTGGGTGTCCTCCTGCAAAGCAATCAGGGCATATGCCTGGGTTGTGGGTTTGGTCCCCAGTTTGGGGCTCTTACAAGAGGCAACCGATTGATATTTCACTCCCTCTCTTTCTCTCTCCCTTCCCCTTCTCTAAGAATAAATTTAAAACATATATTTTAAATAAAATAAAATCAATAAATAATTTTTTACAAGTCCAAATGCTTGCATTGTCCAGAAAAATTTAGTTTATAATTATATAAAGTTGAACTGCTAAAACTTATTCACTGAAACATTTTGACTTGCATTAATGCTTTATGTTCCTGCATTAATATTAAAAAAATTACACAAACATGAAGATGAAAAAACTGCCTGATTTCTACCCCCTATTTTCCACTTGCAATTATATACTTAGGTACCTTTTGACCCCATGGGAAAAACAACCACTAATATTCAGAACTTCTAATAACAGAAAGAAGTGACTTTTTTTTTAAAGAATGAAATGTTTCTGATCATAGTGGATTCTTAAGCACATTCTCCATGTATGTGGCATGCTAGGTGGATGTCATTTGGCATCACTGTTAATGTTTGAAATGACACAGGTTGGTGTCTCCACAAAGGCTAACCAGATAGGCCTCATTGCTTCCTGCAAAGCACCAATATCTGCATTCCAGAAGCACAGATCTCTTTTAAGTCCTGAGCAATTTCTCATACCAGATGCTGGAAAGGAAGTCTGTGAAACAGTTCAGTGGGCCTCTGATAATTTCATGGGGCACTGCAGTGCCAGGCCTGGAACCACGAGGTTTCTTTGCCCTCCAGTAGAGGGAGTGCACTTTTGCAAGCAGCTGTAGTGGGCAGGTGCTTGCTTCCTGCATGCTTTACCACGGTGGATGTGTGGCAGTCTGCTTTGTAGGAGCCACGGAATACAGACCTCTTTACTTACCGCCTTCCCTGTCCACTGGAGCTCTGCAAACGAGAGGTGGTGCTGGCATTAGAGAGGGTGGCAGTGCCGCACTGGCTGTGCACACACCAGTTTAAAAAATATTTTTAGAGTATTTTCTATTTTTAGTTTGTCAGCATATCTTTGTTGCACTATATCGTAGTTTGTTTTCTATTTCACTGAATTATCTCTATAACAAGGTAAATTCTTTATTCTAAAATCCTCTAGTTACCACCTTCATGTTGATATCATCTATAATTTTCCTTGTGGATTGTTATTGTATTAGTCTGGGTTCTCCAAAAAAATAGAACCAGAGAATGAAGATATATTTATGAAAGATTATTATAAGGAACTGGCTCATATGATTATGAAAGTTGGTATGTCCAAAAACTGCAGTTTAGGCTGGCAGGCTGGAGAACAAGGAAAGTCAATGGTGCAGTTCCAATCCAAAGACAAGCCAGTGGTACTAATAAGGTCTCAAGGCATTCTGCCGGAGAACTTGTTCTTGCTTGGGGCCTACCCACATTATGGACACAATCTGCTTTACCAGAAGTTCACTGATGTAATTCTTAATCCCATCCAGAAACACCAAGTTGACACATGAGATTAATCATCACAATTATAAATACAGTTTTTTGTTTGTTTGGCTCTTGCTTTTTTTGGACAAAAGTAAACATAATTATTTTCCAATTCTTATTTATCTCTGATCTTTTTTTAACTTTTTTTTGTATGTTTAACTTGTTTTATTCTTTATTTTATTGATTCTGCTATTACAGTTGTTCCATTTTCCCCCTTCACTCCCCTCCACCCTGCCCGCCCCCTCCCACCCACATTCCCCCCTTTAGTTCATGTCCATGTGTCATAAGTTCTTTAGTGTCTACATGTCCCATACTAACCCTCCCCCTGTCTATTTTCTACCTATTGTCTATGCTACTTATTCTCTATATCTTTTCCCCCTCTCTCCTCCTCCCACTTCCCTGTTGCTAACCCTCCATTTGATGACTTTTTTTTTACTGTTCATATTTTTTTATATATATAAATGCGAATTGTCTTGATGGTGGTAGTTATTTCTTTTTTTTTTTTAAGATTTTATTTATTTATTTTTAGAGAGGGAAGGGAGGGAGGGAGGGAGGGAGAGAGAGAGAGAGAGACAGATCGATGTGCGGTTGCTGGGAGACATGGCCTGCAACCTAGGCATATGCCCTGACTGGGAATCGAACCTGCGATGCCTGGTTCGCAGCCCACGCTCAATCCACTGAGCTACAACTGTTCATATTTTTAATCTTCTTTTTCTTAGATAAGTCCCTTTAACATTTCATATAATAAGGGCTTGGTGATGATGAACTCCTTTGAACTTGACCTTATCTGAGAAGCACTTTATCTGCCCTTCCATTCTAAATGAAAGCTTTGCTGGGTAGAGCAATCTGGGATATAGGTCCTTGCCTTTCATGACTTGGAATACTTCTTTCCAGCCCCTTCTTGCCTGTAAGGTCTCTTTGGAGAAATCAGCTGACAGTCTGATGGGAACTCCTTTGTAGGTTACTGTCTCCTTGTCTCTTGCTGCTTCTAGGATTCTCTCCTTCATTTTTACCTTGGCTAATGTGATTATGATGTGCCTTGGTGTGTTCCTTCTTCTTGGGTCCAACTTCTTTGGGACTCTGAGCTTCCTGGACTTCCTGAAAGTATATTTCCCTTGCCAGATTGGGGAAGTTCTCCTTTAATATCTGTTTAAATAAGTTCTCAATTTATTGCTCTTCCTCTTCCCCTTCTGGTACCCCTATAATTCAGATGTTGGAACGTTTAAAGGTGTCCTGGAGGTCCCTAAGCCTCTCCTCATTTTTTTGAACTCTTGTTTCTTCATTCTTCTCTGTTTGGTTGTTCCTTTCCTCCTTCTGGTCCACACCATTGATTTGAGTCCCACTTTTCTTCCCCTCATTATTGGTTCCCTGTGAGTTTTCCTTCATTTCTCTTATCGTAGCCTGCATTTGTTCATCTAATTTATAACCAAAGTCAACTAATTTTGTGAGCATCCTGATCACCAGTGCTTTGAACTGTGCATCTGATAGTTTAGCTATCTCTCGGTCACTTAAAAAAATTGGCTCTGGGGCTTTTAATTCTGTTTGAGCCATCTTTTTTATTTTCCTTTGATCTGGTAGCGGCTGTTACGTAAGGGCAGCGGAGCCTTAGGTGTTCACCAGGGCGGGGCACTGCAGTCGCTGGGTTGTGACATTGTATGTGGGGGTGGGGTCTGAGAGGGAACAATGGCGCCTGCTCTGCTCTCTCCAGGACCTCAGTCCTCCTTTCCACCTCCCAGAAGCCAACTGAGCCCTTCTGGTGTTGGCTCCCGGGCCAGTGGGCTTCTGTACTTTCTCGGACTCTGTGGGTTTCCCCAAGAAGTCTCCTGTGAGGCTGAGAGAATCTCCCGGCCTCAACCCCCACAGGTGTTTTCAGTCGGTGCTCTTAGGCTTTGTTTCCCGGCGCTGGGTCCGTGGGTTGCGCGGTCTGTGTTGTTGCCCGTTTTCGCTTAGTTTGTCTGCGTGCGAATGTGTGACTGTGGACAGCCAGCCACCTTGCGCCCCTCACTGAGTCTGCTCATTGCCTCCCACACCCAGGGTCTGCCAGCCAGCGCTTTTTCCTGCCGGGACCCCTCGACCCCTCTCAGTAGGCCTCCGACTCCGCCCCTCCTTACCGGTCTGGATGTACAGTAGTCAGACTTCCGTTCAGTTCATTTCTCTCTGTCCTGGTTGTTTTTTGTTTCTCAATTTTTGTTAGTTTTGGTTGTGCGAGGAGGCATAGTTCAACTACCTATGCCTCCATCTTGGCCGGAAGCCCTATCTCTGATCTTTTAAGTTCCTATTTTAAGTTACTGTATTTTTTCTGTTTAAGAGTATCCAAGTCAGTCTGTTTTATAGTTTCTATATTCCTACTGGTCACTTGACTTCATGGATGTATTAACACAGTTCTTTCAAAATCAGCGTTTGGCCCTGGCTAGTATAGTTCAGTGGATTGAGTGCCAGTCTGCAAAGCAAAGCGTCGCTGGTTCAATTCCTAGTCTAGGGCACATGCCCGGGTTGCAAGCCAGGTTCCCAGTGTGGGGAGTGTGAGAGGCCACCCCACATTGATGTTTCTCTCCCTCTCTTTCTCTCTTCCTCTCTAAAAATAAATAAAATCTTTTTAAAAAAATCTATGACTTTCCGTCAAGATGGCAACATAGGTAAACACGGCTCACCTCGCACAACCACATCAAAATTACAACTAAATTATAGAACAACAATCACTCAGAACTGTCATAAAACAAGTTGATGGAAGTCTTACAACTATGGAATTAAAGAAACCACATACTCTCAGACTGGTAGGAGGGGCAAAAGACATGAAGTGGGCTGATCCCACATCCATGTGTGGTGGATAATTCTAGAGGAATAACTCGGGAGCGAGGAGTCCCAGCCCTACACCAGGCCACTCATCCCAGGGTTCCAGTGCCAGGAAGATAAGTCCCAATAATTTATGGCTGCAAAAACCAGTGGGGGTTGAGTCAGTGGAAGAAACTTCTGGAGTCCTAAGCAGTTCCCATTAAAGAACTCACATACAGACTTAGACTCACTCCCTATGAGTTCACTCCCTCCAGTACCAGGGTAACAGCTTAAAAGGCACCAGTGGCATACAGGGAGAAACTGAAGTATCTAGCATCAAGGTGAGAGCTGGGGGACAGCTTTCTCCCTCACAGAAAGGTGGGAAGAAGCAACTCCCTTTTCTGAAACCTCCCCACACAGAGACACAGAGCCAGCAGATAGGTGCCATATCTGAGACTCCATCAACCTGGCTAACACTGTTTGACCCATCCTAGAGTTCTCCCGAGGCCCCACCCCACCTAACCTACAGTCATTAGCACTGGCTTTTTGAGATGAATGGCTGGTCTTGGCTCCTGCTTCACAACAACCTAAATCCTCTCAAACAAGCAACAGCCAGTCTCAGTGAGCCCTGAACCCACATAATTCTTGCTACGTGGCCCAGACCTGGCACTAGCAACAGTCAGCCTAGATTCACAGATTGGCTTCAACTGGGAATCTCCAAATCCAACACAAGTGGCAGCCATCTCAGATTGCTTTATAGCTTAGGCAGGGTGGCCCCAGGCAGAGCACAGGTGGGGGCTTGACCTTGGCCTGCAGCACCCAGGGGACAGCTACAGGCCATGTCTGAGCACCACCACCCTGCCCCTGCACAGCTGGTCCTCTATGGAGGGCAGAGGTTGGTGGTCAGTGGTCATAGCCAACCCTTGAAGCTGACTAGCTTGGGTAGGTCCCTCCCATTGACCCGCCAACAGCAACCAAGTGTCAACTACAAGAGGGCAGTGTACTTAGCCCACATGAAGGGTGCACCTTGAGTACCCAGCTTGGGTGATAGTGGAGGCTGTACCACTGGACCCTATAGGATACCTCCTACATTAGTCCACACTACTAAGACACAGAGTCAAAGAAGCTCTACTTAATAAATACATAGAAACAAAGAGAGGGAGGCTGCCAAAATGAAGAGACAAACATGGCCCAAATGAAAAAACAGATCAAAACTCCAGAAAAAGAACTAAACAAAGTGGAGATAAGCAATCTGTCAGATGCAGAGTTCAAAACACTGGTCATAAGGATGCTCAAGAAACTTAGTGAAGACCTCAATAGCATAAAAAAATTCAGTCAGAAACGAAGGATACACTAATTGAAATAAAGAAAAATGTACAGGGAAACAACAGTAGAGTGGATAAAGCTGAGAATCAGATCAATGATTTGGAATATAAGGAAACAAAAAACAACCAATCAAAACAAGAAAAAGAATTAAAAAAAAAAAACAAGGATAGTGTAAGTAGTCTCTGGGAAACCTCACGCATTCCAACATTCACAGCATAGGGGTGCTAGAAGGAGAAGAGAATGGGTAAGATGTTGGAAATGTGTTTGAAAAAATAGTGAAAGAAAACTTCCTTGATTTGGTGAAGGAAATAGACACTCAAGTCCAGGAAGCACAGAGTCCCAAACAAGATGGATGCAAAGAGGCCCACTCCAAGACACATCATAATTAAAATTCCAAAGCTTAACGATAAAGAGAGAATCTTAAAAGCAAGAGAAAAGAAGTTAGTTACCTACAGGGGAATTCCCATAAGACTGTCAGCTGGTTTCTCAAAAGAAATTTTGCAGGCTAGAAGGGATTGGCAAGAAATATTCAAAGTCATGAAAAGCAGAAGACTACAGCCAAGATCACTCTACCCAGCAAAACTATCATTTAGAATTGAAGGGCTGCTAAAGAGCTTCCCAGACAAGAAAAAACTGAAGGAATTTGTCATCACCAGACCAGTATTATATGAAATGTTAAAGGGACGTATTTAAGAAAAAGAAGATCAAAACTATGAACAACAAAATGGCATTAACTACATATCTATCAAAAATTGAATCTAAAAAACAGACTAAGCAGACAAGAAGAACAGAAGCAGAATCATGGAGAGTGTTTGGATGGGTTTCCAGGTGGGAGGGGGGTATAGGGTAGTGGGTGAAGCGGTGAGAGGATTGAGAAGTACAAATAGCCCTGGCTGGTGTGACTCAGTGGGTTGAGCACCAGTCTGTGAACCAAAGAATTACCAGTTTGATTCCCAGTCAGGGCACATGCTTGGGTTGTGGGCCAGGTCCCCACTGGAGGTGCATAAGAGGCAACCACACATTGATGTTTCTCTCCCTCTTTCTCCTTCCCTTCCCCTTTCTCTATAAATAAATAAAACTTTTTTTAGAAAAGTACAAATAGGTAGTCACAGAATAGCCATGTGGATGTAAAGTACAGTATAGGAAAGGGAGTAGCCAAAGAACTTATCTGAATGACCCAAGAACATGCTACCCTGGTGCTGGAGCTCAGAGGGAGTGAGTCTAAGTCCGTGTGTGGGTTCTTTAAGGGAAACTGCCTGGGACTCCAAAAGTTTCTTCCACTGACTCAATCCCCACTGGTTTTTGCAGCCAGAAGTTATGAGGACTTCTCCTTGTGGTACTTGAACCCTTGGTTGGGAGGCCAGGTGTGGTTCTGGGATTCCTTGCTCCCAGATATTCCTCTCAAATTTTTATCCACCACACATGGATGTGGGACCAGCTCATTCCAAGTCTCTGCCCCTCTTACCAGTCTGGATGGATATGGTTTCTTTAATTCCATAATTGTTAGATTTTCATTCAACTCAATTTCTGATAGTTCTGATTATTGGTTGTTCTATATTTTAATTGTAATTTTGATATGGTTGTGTGAGGAGGCAAGCCGTATTTCCCAATGCCACATTTTTTTAAAACAACTTGTATCCTTTTTAAAAAAGATTTTATTTTTTTATTTTTAGAGAGAGGGGAAGGGAAAGAGAAAAAGAGGGAGAAAAACATCAACATGTGGTTGCCCCTCATGCTCCCCCTACTGGGGAACTGGCCTGCAACCCAGGTATGTACTTTGACTAGGAATTGAACCAGCGACCCTGTGCTTCACAGTCTGGTGCTCAGTCCACTGAACCACACCAGCCAGGGCCCCAATGTCACCTTTTGACTGGAACTCAATATTGTTTCTTGTGCTTAGCCCCTTATTGCTGACCAACCCTGAGCTCTCAGAATTATCACAGCTATTCCCTTGAGATGAAGACCACTGTCCACTGCCTGGTCAATTTGTACATGCTGGCCTCCAAGTCCTTCCTCTCTCTAAGCTTCTATTTCTTTGGCAGCAGTGTAACTTTGGAAGATGTGGGCCACTTCTGTGAGTTGGCCAACAAGAAGAATAAGAGCACTGACCATCTCTAGAAGATGCAAAACCAGCTTGGTGGCCATGCCCTCTTTCAAGACTTGCAGAAGCTGCCCCAAGATGAATGGGGTAAAACCCACCATGCCCTGGGGACTGCCATGGCTGTGCAAAAGAGTCTGAACCTGGCCCATTTGAATTTGCATGTCCTGGATTCTGTCCCCACAAACACCATCTTTGTGACTTGCTGGAGAGCCCCTTCCCAGCTGAGGAGAAAGTCATTACAAGATGGGGAACCAGGCCAACTGGCTCTCTACCTGGGCTAGGTGAGTATTTCTTCCAAAGACTCACATTCAAGTACAACTAGGAGCCACCAGAGCCCACTGCCTTTGAGAGGTCCCCTCTGCATCCCACTTCCTGTGTCAGGGCTTCTGCCTGAGCCTCTCCCTGCAGCCACTAAGCAGATTTTTACCACCCTGAAAACTTCTTCCAAGCCATGGGCCAAACAGAAACAATAAAGCTTTTTGCATAAAAAGGGAAAAACATTTTTTAAAATAGTTCATTGTTAGTGTATAGAAACAGAACTGATTTGTGAGTGTTGATTTTGTATCCTGCAACTTTACTAAATTCATTTATCATTTCTAACAGTATTTTGGTGGAGTCTTTAGGGTTTCTGACATATAAAATTGTGTTACCTGAAAACAGATAATTTTAAGGTAGGGAAAGGTCATCGCAATCCAGTGATCTCAGGACCATTTTATCTTCTTAATAATTATTGAAGACTCCAAATAGCCATTGTTTATGTGAGTTATAGCTATCAATATTTTCATATTATGAGATTAACACTGAGGAATTTTTAAAATTTTATTTATTTTTAGAGAGGGGAAAGGAGGGAGAAAGGGAGAGAAACATCAATGTGTGGTTGTGTCTCACGCACCCCCTACTGGGGACCTGGACCACAACCAGACATGCGACCCTCTGGTTCACAGACTGGCACTTGATCCACTGAGGCAAACCAGCCAGGGCAATTTTTAAAAAAATACATTTTAAAGTAACGCTAATATGTTGACTACTATATGTCAATATAAATAACATTTTTGTGAAAAATAATTATTTTTACAATTTTTGAGAACAAAGGGATTGTTTAACATGTATGCAAACTTCTATAATGTCTAGCTTTAGAAAAGACCACTATATTTTCATATCTGTTTCTGTAATCAAGCTGTTGCCTGTGTTGTTTTGGTTGAAGTATATGAAGGACCTCCAGTCTCATACAGAAATGTAATTGACAAGGGAGTAGTAGGTTAATAGCCTTTTTAGATATTTGTGAATATTCTTAGTTGATACTACATTAAACTAGATAAGTGGTAGTTTTTTAAAGATTGGTTGCAAAGAGGAATCTGAAACCAAAACAATGACCTTTTCATACACTGTTAAGTTAAAACCTATTGATCTGTCCTGCACTTTGAATGGATCTTTTACCCATATATGATTTTATAACATCACACATTGATCATTTGGAAAATGTTGGTTCACTGAATTGTGCATATCTTCCAAATGTTAACATATTTCACTACACAATGCCAAAAAATGATATATGGTAATACCATCACTAATGTCATTGGAAATATGTTAAAAAGAGTAGAAGGCTGTCAAGCTCAAATTTTAAAGTTTTGGCAACAAACACTGTTAGTTGTCCTTGATATGACGGGATTACTTGTTCATTTTGGAGAAAATTTCTGCCAAATACCCATATCTGGAGAACTATATCTTGTCTCTCAGTTGTTATTTCAAGTAAAAACAATGTTCCATGAAAGAAAAGGCTCGTTCGGCTCACAACTCAAACAATTGCATAGGCGCTTTTTCTCCAGAAACCACTGTACTTCCATAGGCATGGAAGTACTTTAGGCATACTTCACATTTCATCCCACAAAATGTTAAAAAGATGAGTGCTTGAGTTCAAAATTAATAAAATTAACTTTTTTCCTGCTTAATCAAGGGCAGTCTTAAGTGCACCTGGCTTTTCCCTTTCCCTTTCTAAACTTTGAATGTGCTGTAGTGAAGAAAACAGTGATTACCATAGGGTTTGATGCCTCTGCCTTGATTTACACCAAGGGGCCAACAGCCAAATCTTTCCTTTGCTTTTACATCATTAGTGCAGATGTTAATATACTAAAAAATAATCAAATTGTATCCCAGTATTATCATAAAGATTGTTTTGACCTTCCTGACCCCTTAAAAAACCTCAGGGGTCTGAACATTATACTTTGAGAATCACTACCTTAATCCAAGCAAGTTTTAAGCTGATTTGATTGTACTGTAGTCTTTGTGAAAGTTGCATATTTCATGTTTATCCTTAAATACAGCCGCTCAGAGGTCCTCAGTGCCTGGTATGCCTCTCAGAGTGCTTTCTCTATCATGAGGCTTGAACTCTAATTTTTATTACCCTAGTCCTATCAGACTTCTGAAAGCCATGGTGAACTTCCCTTCCTCCCAGCAGGTTCTTCTGAATTGGCAGATGCCTTGGTGATGCAAACACCACCAAATTGTAGGCTCACTTCTCTGTGCTTCTCTTCACCCTGGATCTTAACATCTGTGGCAGATTTATTTTAAAAAAATGACTACAATTCTTTATCTACAACTTTTGCAATGTGATTTTGCAGCTCATCCCAGTAGACATACAGTCTATTTCCCCATGCCTTGAATCTTGTTGGTCTTATAGCCTGCTCTGGCCAATAGAAGACACAGAAGCAACAATGTACCACTTCAGGAACTAGGCATCAGGAGGCTTGCATGCTTCAATTCTGTCTCATATCCTTGCCTTGGGAACTGCCATGAGGATAAACCCACGTTACTCTGCTGGAATATGAGAGACTGTATGAAGCAGAAAGGGATTGTTTCATCTGGGTCCATCTGAGATCAATCAACCACCAGCCAACCCACCTGCTGATTCAAACACATCAGCTGAGCCTAGCTTGGATCAGCAGACCTTTCCAGCTGACCCAAGAACTCATGAGCCATAATAAAATGCTCATTATTGTTTTTAAACAACAAAATTTTGAGGTGATTTTGAAACCTGACACAAGCCAAGTTTTTTTTTTTTAAGTATATTGCAGAAAACAGCAGGAGGTTCTTCCCATGTCCCTCTACAGAGACAGCCATAACCCACTACCATTAGCTGAAACCAATCTAGCCAATGTGAGTATTCACAGTTAACAAAATTCCTAATGTGTCCCTATGGAACCAAAATTCACACTACCACGGAACCAACATGCAAAGATCTGGTCCTCGACCCATTTTCGAAGCAGGAGGTGCCCAAAACTGTTGCCCAGCTGAGATGAAAACCAGATATTATTAGGAATGTATGACTCCAACTAATGAAAATCAGAACCAAAAATATGTATAACCTTGCCCTGATGGGGTGGTTCAATTGGCTAGAGCATCATCCTGATACTCCAAGATTGTGGGTTCCATCCTGGGCCAGGACACATACCAGAAGAACCAATGAATGCATAATAAGTGGAACAACAAATTGATGTTTCTCTCACTCTCCTCCTTTCTCTCTCTAAAATTTTATTTATATATATTACTTCTTTTTACCCTCACTTCTTAAAACTCCTCTCAGGCCTTTGTTTGGGGAGACAGATCTGAGCCTTGTCTCCTGTCTCCTTGTATAACTGCCTTACAATGAAATCTTTCCCTCTGCAAAATACCATTGCATCAGAATTTGGCCCACTTGCTCAGCTCGGTTATACTTTTGTTATATAATAATAGCTGACAGCTAAAGTCATTTGATAACTTGCTGCTTTGGCTGCTCTTTGGTACCTTCAATAACTTACTTCATATTCTGACCAGCAATTCCTTTGTTATTGGCAAGAGTATTGATCTGAAACATTACTAGATGCAAACTATCCTTGATGACACTATTTTTCCTCTATTTTCCTGAATCTTTTAAAAATCTTTTTGAGAATATTTCATGTGTTTATTTTAATTCCTTGGCCTACCAATTGGCCTTGCCTATTACAGGTAGTTCAATTTGTTTAATTTATTCTTGTAATGATTTCTTTCTTAAGTAGTTGAGAATTTCACCTCTTGAGCTCATATTCCCCTGTGGATGTTTGCCATATTGGCTGGCCAACTTCTAAGGAAGGGTCCTAGCATATGCCCTTCCTGATGGGGTCAGGCATGTGTCTGAAAGGATATGAGATGTAGAACAGAGATCTTTCCGATGGTAAAGTTATTTAAGGCACCTACAACTCCCTTTTGGGGATCTCCCTTCCTCAATTAGAATCATTTTGCCTTTCAGGTTTTTTTAAATATAAATTTTATTGATTATGTTATTATAGTTGTCCCATTTTATCTCCCCTTTATTCCCCTCCACTCTTCACCCCCTTCCCATTAGCATTACTGCTCCTTATTTCATGTCCATGGGTCATTCAGATAAGTTCTTTGGCTTCTCCATTTCCCATACTATTCTTACTCTCCCCCTGTCTATTTTCTACCTACCATCTATGCTACTTATTCTCTGTATCTTTTACCCCTCTCTCCTCCTCCCACTCTCCTGTTGCTAACCCTCCATGTGATCTCCATTTCTGTGGTTCTGTTCCTGTTCTAGTTGTTTGCTTAGTTTTGTTTTTGTTTTTGTTTTAGGTGTGGTTGTTAATAATTGTGAGTTTGCTGTCATTTTACTGTACATGTTTTTTATCTTCTTTTTCTTAGATAAGTCCCTTTAACATTTCATATAATAAGGGCTTGGTGATGATGAACTCCTTGAACTTGACCTTATCTGGGAAGTACTTTATCTGCCCTTCCATTCTAAATGATAGCTTTGCTGGATAGAGTCATCTTGGATGTAGGCCCTTGCTTTTCATGACTTGGAATACTTCTTGCCAACCCCTTCTTGCCTGCAAGGTTTCTTTTGAGAAATCAGCTGATAGTCTTCTGGGAACTTCTTGGTAGGTAACTGTTTTCTTTTCTCTTGCCACTTTTAAGATTCTCTCCTTATTTTTAATCTTGGGTAATGTAATAATAATGTGCTTTGGTGCATGCTTCCTTGGGTCCAACTTCTTTGGGATTCTCTGAGCTTCCTGGACTTCCTGGAAGTCTATTTCCTTTGTCAGATTAGGGAAGTTATTCATTACATTTTCAAATAAGTTTTCAATTTCTTGCTGTTCCTCTTTTCCTCCTGGCACCCCTATGATTCAGATGTTGGAATGTTTAAAGTTGTTCCAGAGGTTCCTATGCCTCTCCTCATTTTTTGGAATTCTTGTTTCTTCATTCTGTTCTGGTTGAATGTTTTTTTCTTTCTTCTAGTCCAAATCATTTATCTGAGTCCCAGTTTCCTTCCCGTCATTGTGGGTTCCCAGTACATTTTCCTTTATTTCACTTTGCATAGCCTTCACTTCTTCCTCTATTTTGTGACCCTAATCAAACATTTCTGTGAGCATCCTGATTACCAGTGTTTTGAATTCCGCATCTGATAGGTTGGCTCTCTCTCCGTGGCTTAGTTGTATTTTTGGAGCTTTGATCTGTTCTTTCATTTGGGCCTTATTTGTTTCGGCTCACCTATTACATAGTAAGGGGCAGAACCTTAGGTATTCGCCAGGGCAGGGCTACCCACATTGCTGTGTTGTGGTGCTGTATGTGGGAGAGGGGTCCAAGAGGGAACAATGCCACTTGCTCAACTTTCAGCTGGCTTTCTGTCACTCCTCCTGCTACCCACAAGCAAATTTGGCCCTTCTGGTGCTGATTCCTGGGTGGGTGGGTTTGTGTATGTTCTAGGACCCTGTGGGTCTCTCCAGTGAAATTTCCTGTGAAGCTGGGAGTTTCTCCTGCCTCTGCAACCCCCACAGATTTTTACAGCCAGAGTTTTTGAGGCTTTACTTCCCCACGCTGGAACCCTGGGTTGCGCGGTTGTCTCAGTCCCCAGTTGTTCCTCCCAGTTTATCTGCATGCAAATGTGGGACCACCTGGTCTTCTGGCCACTGCCTCACCCACTCTGCCAGCCATTGCCTTGCTAGCCCTGGTCCTCCATCTGCCTCCTTGCCGCAAGTCCTCCCCCCTTGCTGCCCATCTCTGCCCCTCTTCCAGGTTGGATGAATATTTCTTCTTTAACTTCTTGGTTGTTTGGCTTCCACACAGTTCAATTTTCTGGCAGTTCCGGTTATTTTTTTTTTTTTTTTAAAGATTTTATTTATTT